>KE159384.1:8405-33031 GCA_000411055.1 Leavenworthia alabamica
ATTATAAAATATCTATACAAAATAAAATATCTGAAATTCCAATATTCTAAAAACATATTATAACGAAAATCTCTATGTAATAGCAATATTCCAAAAATGTATTATATATAATAAATACATTTATATCAAAAAAAATTATATTCTAAATATGTATATGCATGTAATATATTCTGAAAATAAATAAAAGAAATAGAAGTATGTAAGATTTAAATTTGACAAGTAAAAGAAAAAATTATAGAAAAATGAACAATAATTTTTTTAATATTTAAAAGAAAAAACCGATTGATTATATATTCTTAAATTTATATAATTAAATAACATTTAATGCAATATTTAAAACGTATATGCATGTAATATATTTTGAAAATAAATAAAAGGAAAAGAAGTACGTAAGATTTAAATTTGACAAGTAAAATAAACAATAATAGGAAAATTAACAATAACTGTTTAATATTTAAAAGAAAAAACCGTTTGATTATATATTCTTAAATCTATATAATTAAATAATATTTAATGCAATATTTAAAACATATTGTATATTTGCCCATGAACAGTTGTATATATAAATTATACAATACTCATTTTGTAAATTATTATCAACTAATACCTTATACTAATACTTATTACTAATACCTTCTATATTTTTATACACAAAAAGAAATTAATCAGATCAAATGGCTGCTTTATTTGCATACCTTAGATATCTCCGTCCCTACAAAACATCATGGAGAATCCAAGTAAACATTTTTTATTCATGGAGACAATATACGATGAAATCTGGAGAGACTTTTGAGTGCATATTCGCCGATTTCCAAATAAATTTGTTTTTTTTGTAATTTTTTTATTGTTATCTATTTCTTAATACATGTTCTAATTTTTTAATTTTGTAAACTTCACACATGTAAATGTGATTAATTATATGAGTTAATCTCAGTATCTTTCATTAGCAGCTTTTCTGCTAATCTTAACCGATCAAGTTAATCCAAGCATTTAAGTAAGTGAGATATATTATTTATTTCAATTTAATTATTTTTAACATCTTAAATAATATATTAAAATTAAATATTAACATTACGTTTAATGGTTTGTGATATTAGATGTTATGGACGAAGTTATTAATATCGGTTGTGTGCAAAATTTTGAATTTCAGAATAAACCAGTCAAAAAAATTGATTTAGAACTAAGAGAGAAAAGTATTTGTTCTCCTAATTTATATATTTATATATTTTTAATTTATTAGATAATTAATAGTTTTAAAAAATATAATGTTATTTGATTCAACCCGATAAACCCGTATCCGATCGGATTTTACACAATCTGATCCGATGAGTATTACTATTATGTCTATGGCTAATATTAAAACAGATACATTGATTTTAGAAAGAAAAACAAATCTTTGATATTTAAATTTATACTATTATTTTAATTCATTTTAGTTTAATTTTCTATTTACAGTTTATTTTATTTATAAAATAAAATTCAAATCAATATTTTTTAAATATCAAAAAAAATTATAAATATAAATTTTTGATGTTCAAGTTATATTTGTAATAATTCAGATACTTATTTAATAAATGTATTTATAAAATTTATGAGTTTTTATTTTATTTTTAGAAAATAAAATCGAACAAGTTTTCATATTTATTATATATAGTTTCAGTATGTATTTATTTGATGTTACTAACTTATATTATCATTTTAATAAAAATCTATTAAAATTATGTATTTCTATTATTATTCAATTATAAAAATAAATAATAAATATAGTTTACCACATAAATGGATAGTTAAAATATAATAATAAAAAAATATCCAAATAGATAAATTATACCATATTTATCTAATAAATTATATAATTAATATTTAATATTATAAAAGTCTAAATATCTATTATATAATATATTTATTTAGATTCAAATATTATATATATCTTAAAATAAATAAATTTTATAATATAAATNTTAATCTGTCTTCATTTTACATCTTTACCGACAAAAATCAATCTGTCTTCATTAGTGGGCTTATTTATTTTGGGCCTACTATATGTTCACACTTTTTAACCTCTAAGGTTTGTTTAGCAGTACAGCTCGCGGAGTTAGCCGTAGACAAATAAATCAATCTTTCAATACTGAAAACCAAGTTATTATATTTTTAAAATGTTTTTTTTTTATACAGACTAATAAAATTACTTTAACCAGCTAAATCAAGTATATATAGTGTATCAACTCTATGTATAGTTTTATATAACCAAGATAAAAAATGTGTCATAAACTACTAAAATCATACTAATTTTCATAATGAGCTCCTTAGAAACAGCATTGATCATATATCAAATTGTAATTTACTAATATTTTTTCCTTAAAATTTTGGGTTTCAAGAAGAGACCCTTTACCTAATCCTTGTTTGTTTTAGAATATTTTTAAATGATACATCTGGAAACAAACAAAATATTAAAACAAGAAGAAACTTAGCAGCATAAACAAGCTGATCATCACTACACAACAAAACGATAGAGAACACAAAGAAGACATTGTCATTTCATTTACTCAATTAAAACATTGAAAAAAGTGAGACTCAAAACATGAAGAAACAAAAGAGAAGAAACACTAAAGTTGAAGAAACGAGACCATTAACTCCAAATGATAAAGCTCCAGAGTGTTTATCCTTAGTAGCTGGAGAAAAGCCCCCCTCAGATGTGCTAGTAGTAAGAACAACGACAATCCAATTATCATCAGAACCAATACCAACTCCACTATACTTAGAATCATTCAAGTTCTTGGAGTACTGAGACTTTGTGAAATTTGTCAAGACAAGGGTAGGATCAAGGTTAGGAACACAAGCTGGCATGATTGCACCATCTCTAGTTGTGGTAATGTTGAGGTTACATTTGCTAAGGAGGTTAGGGTAATTAGGGAAACCAGGTTGAGATCCAGGTACAGAAGCTGAACCAGTGGTGTTAGTGCAAGGTTGGTTCTTGAATTGATCTGCGATTTCATCAGCTAAACATTCTGCGTTTTTGTTTAGTGTTAAGGTTGTTAAGTTAATAGATGTTCTGTAGTTGTTGATGTTTGTAAGAAGCACATCTTCTTCATCTGTTGAGTTTCAAAAAGAACAGAACACATAATAAGCAACTATGTTACAAGATCTAGTGATGAAGTATACAGAGAGGTAAGAGTTCAATAGAGGTTATATGATTTTCAAGATCAGATCTATAAGTCAATGACACGATCCTATGTGTCTCTAGATTAGCAAGTTCAAGAATCAAGGGAAATGAGAGAGTTACCGTTGTCAGAAAGTACAGGACGGTGAAGAGAGAGAATGACTGAAAGAAGAAAGAGTAGGTGGAGCTTCGAAATCGCCATTGATGTAGAGGTTCTTACTTCTTTTGCTGATGTTTTGGTAATAATGGCTCTTCTTTTCTCTATATAATAATGCAAATATATCAATATGGTGTTCAGAGACAAGATATTAAAGTTGTAATGGTATATTAGTTGAATAAAGGTGTGGTGATAAAATATCTTTAGTTATTGTAGAGACTTTTGTTCCTTGGCTTTGACTCTTTAAAGTCGTTGCTTCCGTTGTTGTTTCCACGCAGATAACTTGGAAACGCTGTCGTTTTGGGATTTTCTTTTGTATGAACTCAAAGTTTAGAGGGAAATTATAAACATTTTTTTTGCTTGGTAATATAGAGAATTCTACCAGGTTTCATAAAAATAGACAATTAGTGCTCTATGAATTTTATTTAAAGAAAGTTTAACAAAACTTAAAACACATCAAATATTTTAAATTTAGTTTGTTTTTTCTTTTTTTCCAAATTAAATTGAATTCACTAATTACTGTATATATGTATGGCATAAGATAGAAAACAAAACTTGCATAAGTATAAAAGAGTAAACACTATTTTCTCCGGGAATTTAAATTTCCTTGACATAAGTCTCCAGTAGAATATGCCATTGCAAGACAGGTGAAGACAAAATAACAATGTCTTAAAAATCTGAATACAATTTTAAAACTGGTGGTGTATGTAACTTGATGAAGATAGGGTGGACCAAATCCTTCCAAAAAACTAGTAAAATGAAGAGTTCAATGGAACTATCATCTCTTCTTTTTAATCTCTAGACCAACCCCTCTCTTCAAACCTTTCAAGAGCCAATCTTTCCTGCGAAAATGGTGGTTTCTGCTGACTGCAGAATCTCCCTCTCTGCCCCAAGCTGTCTACGCGGCTCCACTCGCTTGACCAGGCACATTAAGCTTGGCAGTTTCTGCAATGGAGAACTTATGGGAAAGAAGCTCAACTTGGATCAGTTTCCAAATATTCGTCTTTCATCTTCTACTAACTACTCTCAGAGGAGAATTTCAATGTCTTTAACTAGTGTAGCTGGGGAGAGTAAGGTAAGAAGTTTTCAGCCCTTTTTTGCTGGCTTATTGTTATTCTGATCTTTGAGCTCCTCTCAACAACCTCCAGGTACAAGAAATTGAGGCGGAGAAAAGGGATCCAAGGACAGTTGCTTCCATTATTCTTGGCGGTGGAGCAGGAACTCGACTCTTTCCTCTCACTAAACGTCGTGCCAAGCCTGCCGTTAGTTGCTTCTCAGTTGCATAGTTTCCAATATTGTTGATGATCCTGCATCACAAAGTATAACTAATCGGGAATATGCGTGAATTGTAGGTCCCTATTGGGGGAGCCTATAGGTTGATAGATGTACCAATGAGCAATTGCATCAACAGTGGAATCAACAAAGTCTACATACTCACACAATATAACTCAGCATCATTGAACAGGCATTTGGCTCGTGCTTACAACTCCAATGGAGTTGGCTTTGGAGAAGGCTATGTTGAGGTTTGATATTTTTTCTTCTTCATCCATTAGGAGCCAAACTTGTTTGATCCATCTGAGGCAATTGTTTGGAAAATTTCAGGTTCTTGCAGCCACTCAAACGCCAGGAGAAATGGGTAAAAAGTGGTTCCAAGGTACAGCAGATGCGGTTCGGCAATTCCATTGGCTTTTTGAGGTAAAAATCAGACTTTAACTAGCTTCTCTTCACATGAAAATCACAAATGGGTCCTCACATTATATTTCATAGGATGCAAGAAGTAAGGAGATAGAGGATGTGTTGATCCTTTCTGGAGATCACCTCTACAGAATGGATTACATGGATTTTGTACAGGTGAGACAAGATTTCCTGAACCCATGCCTTTCATAAAGAGTTAGTTACTCTTGGAGACTCAAAACTTGAACTTCAATCTGCAGGATCATCGGAAGAGTGGCGCGGATATAAGCATTTCCTGCATACCAATAGATGACAGGTGAATGCAAAAGAGTAACTAGATCCTTTCATTTTTTCCTCAGATGAATCAAAGATCATGGTTTCTTATAGTCTCTTTCTGTGTTACATGGTAGACGTGCCTCAGATTTTGGTCTTATGAAGATAGATGACAAAGGAAGAGTTATCTCTTTCAGTGAAAAACCTAAAGGAGAAGAGCTGAAAGCAATGGTATGTTGAAAACTTGGAGATTCACTCTAAAAATTATAGCATCTTGAAACAAAACCTGAAACTTGTATGATCTCGGGTATCCTTAGGCAGTAGACACAACTATTTTAGGACTTTCCAAGGAGGAAGCTGAAAAGAAACCATACATAGCATCAATGGGAGTTTATGTATTCAAGAAAGAAATACTGTTGAATCTGTTAAGGTAAACACTTTTAGTTCTATGTTCTGTCTCTGCATCCTAAGAACAATGCAGAACAAATATTTTACTGACAGTTTCTGAAATCAGATGGCGTTTTCCCACAGCAAACGACTTTGGTTCAGAGATTATACCCTTCTCAGCTAAAGAATTCTATGTGAATGTCAGTAACATTCAGATTATGCACACATTTAAGATCACAGGGCTATGTTATGTTAAGGGATAACAAGATCTTTTTTGAGCAGGCTTATCTCTTTAATGACTACTGGGAAGATATAGGAACAATAAGATCTTTCTTTGAGGCAAATCTTGCCCTCACTGAGCATGTAAGGACAAATACTTTATTAGACTTTGTTTTTATACTCATTTTAGTTTCACTTACGTCTACATCTTTGTACCTTTTAGCCGCCGGCATTTAGTTTCTACGATGCAGCAAAACCAATATATACATCAAGGAGAAACCTGCCACCATCAAAAATAGACAACTCTAAGGTAAGTAAACCAGCAATGATAATCCCTCTACAATCTCTATTTCTATTTTGGTCCACTTTGTTCAGGATTAATCTAAAGTTCGTTTACATGTGAAGCTTGTTGATTCTATCATTTCTCATGGAAGCTTCTTAACCAACTGCTTGATTGAACACAGCATTGTGGGAATTAGATCAAGAGTAGGCAGTAATGTTCAGTTGAAGGTAGGCAAAACAAATCATAATAAAAGGAGTTAGACTCTAAGACTATATGATGATCTAAAAGCATGCAAACTCCAGGACACTGTGATGCTTGGAGCAGATTTCTACGAAACTGATGCAGAAGTTACATCACTACTTGCTGAGGGAAAAGTTCCCGTTGGAATAGGAGAGAACACAAAAATTAAGTGAGAGTAATTATCAACTTCACATGGTTTACCTTAAAAGCCGTTCTCATCTCTGAAGTCTGAAGTATTCCTTTTCTTTTGCCTTCTCCTTTTCCCTACAGAGAATGCATAATAGACAAGAATGCTAGAGTGGGAAAGAATGTAATCATCGCAAACTCAGAGGTATAAAGTTTTTCTTTTACTTAAGAAAAAATGGACTCATCAGATCAGACATACAATACTTGGTTGCTTATTTATTTCCACTAATTTGATGGTTTGCAGGGAATACAAGAAGCAGATAGGTCAGCCGATGGATTCTACATCAGATCTGGTGTTACAGTAATCTTGAAGAATTCAGTAATTGGAGATGGAGTTGTGATATGATACTTTTCAAGTTTTAATTATGAGAACTACGAAAGAGCAGAAAAGTTAAAATTAAAATTAATAAAGCAATTTATTTGATAATGAAGACACATACACTCCTTCCATGTAATTAATTAGTTGCATTAGGCTTATGGTGTTTAGACCCATTGGTGGATCAGTGGATGGTGGTTATGAAAACAATGGAGGAAACAAGGCAATCTGAAAATTTTATGTACTGGGATAATTAATTGTGTACCTACAAAATCAGTTCCTCGCAGCTGAACATAAGTTCGTTTTCGAATCTTTGCAAGACAAATCTTTCCTCAGACGTGATCAGATTGGCAACAATGCACTTCCTGTCAGAAAAAGGTTTTCGACCAGCTCTTCCAGCCCGATGCAGATAATCTGTAGCCGTTTGTGGGAGATCAAAGTTGAAGATATGAGTTGTTTCTGGTAGATCAATCCCTCTTGCTGCAATATCAGTAGAAACAAGAAGAAACCCTCCTCCTTGCCTGATTTCCTGTGGGAAATCATGAAGTTTAGTAATAAAAAGTAAGCATCCAGGACTAGAATCAGCAGAAAAGAGAGCGATGTACTGTTAGTGAAGCTGCTCGTGAATTGAAATTCATGTCCCCTTCAAGTAAGAGGATCTCCAGCGAGCCATTATATGAAGTTTTGAGGAATTCAACTAATAGAGTTGTAGATGGATCGTTTCCAGCCTTTTTTGACTTCTCAGACTGAAAAAGAAGAATCAGAAAAAGTGTTAAATGATTAGACTAAGTTAAGTCAGAAGAGAAATAGAGGTTTCCAAAACCTGTTCCCCAACAAAAATTATAGCTGATTCAGGAGCATCAGACTCTAACAAGGAAAGCAGTACTTGATGCTTGTTTGTCTTCGCACACATCTGCCAAAATGGAGATTAGATGCATCAACAGATGCATATCATGACGGAAAAAAAGGAAGAAGTTAAGTCTTACAACAAATCTGTGAAGAAGACACAAAGGCATGGGCATGATTGCACTAACATGAACATGGAAAACATCCCTCTGCAGAAATAAGAAAAAAGACATCTGACTTGAAACCTCAGTTCAGAATTGTATAACGTGTTATATTACCGGGAGCAGAGTTGGCTAGCATCTAAAGCAGCACAAGTTTGTTCATAAATCAAGCCTGAACATAGTTCACAGTAAAGGAATAATTTCATAAGCTAACTAACCTTTGTCCACTTTTGCTGTATACAATCATGCACAAAATGTTTATGCTGGGGAATGGAGGCACTGGCAAAAACTGTCTGACGTTTATCGCATGACGAAAATGATGTCAAAAGCTTCCGCAAAGAACCAACTTGTTTTGATGAGTAGAATAAGAAGTCAACCTACCAAGTGACATTTCAAATACATTCGTGGATCAGAAAATGTTCTGAGCATGATGTTCACTGAGCAGAACGACCTCAACCATATCACTATGGAGAATAATTAAAGAAGTACAATACTACAAATTCAGAAACATTTTTACCTCATCTACAACAAGAACTTTGACAGAGTCAAGTCTAAAAATGTGTTTATCTAGCATGTGGCACAAACTTGCTACCGTAGCAACCACAATTGCTGGTGGTTCAGCCTGATAAGAAGTTAAACTTACTGAACTAAATTACAAGTTTTCTTCAAAAGAAAATAAATCTTTAGAGTAAGTTAAATAAGCAACGGAAGTGTCCAAGTTCAAACCTTTAGCCAGCTTTTGTGCCTTCTAAGCATCCCTCCATCTAGGAGAGCCATAACAGAACATCCTTTGACATCAATATCCGATTTAGCAGCCAACATTCGAGCAACTTTTGTAACCTAAACTCAAAGAAGCAACAAATATCAAGTAAGAAGCTAAAAATGAAAAGGAAGCTCTCCAAAACAATGGCTGCATTCACTTACTTGCATACCGAGTTCACGAGTAGGTACAACAATTACAGCTTGCACAGAAGATCGTTGAGGATTTATAAGTGAGAATACGAGTAATAGGTAAGTCAATGTCTTCCCTGAACCTGTCTAAGATTATCCAAAAAAACAGATCAACATTACCATCATTAAAACAGAGAAACATGAATTGAAATATGGATGAGAAAAGAAAGAACTTGAGCATGGAGGATGCAATCACGGCCATTAAACAAAGTAGGTAGAGCTTCTCTTTGTATATCAGTTGGATACATAAATCCAATCTCCTCCATTCTACACCCAAAATTTCATTTTTTAAAAAAGTTCTGATTTTTTATACTTATCAAATCAAAAACAGTTAAAAAACGAAGCTTGCCTGTGTAATATATGGTCCGGCACAAAACCTTGGCAGAGTTTTCGTAGAGTTAAAGAAATTGTTTCAGTGGCACTGTTGCTTTCGATTTGGAGGTTAGAAATTCGAGAATTGGAGGAGGGCTTGAGAGCTCTCGTTGGGGAAGTAATGTGAAAGATACTAGGGTTTAGTGTTGTGAAAAGGGAAGGATGAAAGGTTGAGACTTTAGGGAAGAGAGTGATATGAGGAACCAAGATAAGCTGTGACGACGCCATTGATGAGAGCACGAAAGGGAGAAATTTAGAAACGAATAATTATTTTTTCACTTATCAATCTCTCTGAAAATCTATTAATTAAATTTACTGAAAATAATTGAAGGAATAATTTACAATTTATTTCACAATTTGGAAACGAATTATTATTTTTTATTTACCTCACAAATCTGTATATTTTGAACCTTTACATTTTTTGCAAAGAAACAAAATGGTTGATGAGCTAAGCTTAACTTAGTACTTTTGCTCCACATTTTCTGTGGTTGTATACCAATTCCATTGAAAGACTAAGCCAGTGAGTCTAATTCGACCACCGAACAAGACTGCAATAAAGCAAGCCAAAACGAACTCTGAGGAGACATGCCAGTGCTGGCCATATAGATAGTAAGAAGCCAATAATTGGCATGTCACTGTGAATTTTCCTGCTTAGATACCATCAAGACATATTTTGGTGTTTCAGTTTAACCGGATGATGCGGCTATGATGGAAGTAAGCTCTTAACATGATAAAAGGAATAGCGAAGCCATTAAAATTCTTCAGTTCACTCTTAATTAATTTTCTTATTATGATTTGCTAAGAAAATAATTTATTTTAAGACTATAACAAACCGATTCAAACTATAATTAAACTCTTGTCTTTTTATCACCAAAATATATATTTTATTATGATGAACTAATTAACAAAAAATATTGATTTATATTCCACCGCCATGTATAATATATGAATAAAAATAAATATTAAGAGAATTAAATAAAAAAGTTGTTGAGGAATCTCTATTATATATTTTCTAAGTTTTGTTTTGGTATTACAAGTGGGTTCTTTTATACACTCTGTATGTTCATTATGATGACCTCTTATTTCTATTTCATCTTTAACTTTAGTGCTCTCATGCTTTGTTAATTAATTTACCAATTAACTTATTATAATATCTTCGTTTATTAAATTGGCTAATCTTGTTTCTATGTTATTTTCTTTTGATTTTTATTTAAGAATAAATGTGATATAAAAATATAAAGAAAAATATGATTATAATAAAAAGTGGAAGTTGAGCATCATATTATTTTGCTATAAATAGAAATACTAAAAGAATGAGATTTAATAATAATGAGATAGAAAGAGATGGGCATGTGAGTAGTGAGTGGCAAGACAGAAGATGTGTGAGCTTGTGACAGTCTTTTAGTATTCTTAGATCTGACTTTTCTTTTTTATATTCAGTATCAGACAGTGTGGCAAACTAACTCATCTTTAATGTCCCAAAGATATTTTGATTGATTGGAGTGAGAGATTGACATGAAACATTTGTTAATTCCACATGGGGCTTGTCTTATCAATCTTGGTTGTAACCAACTAACAAATTCACAAACTTTGATTTTAAATTCAATCCTTAAGAAAGATTACAAATGGAGAAGTTAGTGAATCTCTAAAAATGACAAAGGAAAACAAACTTGGAACATATACTCCAAGAGTTTTTTCTTATTGATGCTAATTTACAAACAAATCAATCTTATGCATCTATAAAATATATTTATATGAATCAATCACACAAAATCATGAATTATTAAATTAATCAAAAGTAGATAGATGATGCATCTCTGTAGGTTCTTCTTGGGACACTAGTGTTCATTGTGGTCTTGTTGGTGTGAGTTGTGAGAGTGTTTTTTGAGTTCTCATGATTCAGCTGATACTCTTGTTTGTTTTGACGAAGAGAGTGTTGTTGTTTGGTGTTGAATGAACTAAACCTACCTTGTTTTTGATGAGATCTTCTTCTAGGCTGAGAAGATTTAGGAATGAACACACCAGTCCCTTTGCTCTGTTCTTGATGATACATATATGGAGCCGTTTGGTAACCTCCTCTGAACAAACCCTGTTTCCACAAAGATTCAAGAAACTCGGTTAGATAGATAGATATATAGAGATATAAAGAATAAGGAAAGAGGAACAAACCTGATATGAGAGAGAGGAAGAGGAGAAAGAAACATGTGGGTTTAAGTGTTCATCTTCATCCATGATAAGAAGAGAGATCTGTTTGCTTATATCAGCAAAGAAAACATCATCATCAAGCTCTAACTCCATAGCCATATATCTTAGCTTCCAAGTGTATTTTAGAAACAAACTCCTTATGTATATTTATTTTGCTTTCAAAGGAATGTTGAAAGAGTCAAATAAATAGGCAAGAGATGATTAGCATGTAGAGAGAAGGGCATGTGGGTGGGAGAGTGGGGTCAGAGAAAATAAAGAGATTTTAAAAAAAAATGTAAATCTAAAATGGCTTAAGTCCCCACACAACACAACATGGAGGACAGAAGAAGGTTGTGTATTGATGTTATCCAGTTGTTATTTTTTTCTTAAAGATAAGACTCAAAAGTTTACTCACAACCAATTTCCACTCTGTTTTAATTACTTTTTTTAACATAACAAGATCTGTCATATTTTACAAAAAAAAAAAAAAAAACTATAATATTTTGCTTTTGAATATTTGTTATAGGGTTTTTTTGCCAACCAAAAAAAAAAGCATAAATTATCAAATAATTTAAAATCAGATACTCATATGGATAAGAGTACTATATAATCAAACTAAACCGATACTCAAATGGATACCATTGGTTTAGCTTAGGCTATTTATCATGACAATGCGTTAAAAACTAATCTATGATAGTGCCTAAAGCAGCTGTGGCTGTAAGATCCTAAAACAGCCACATCTGAAGAAAGTTTGTGGTGTGTAATTGAGGAAATGGACAATGAACAATTTGGATATTGAAGATAGAGAAAGACATTGAGAGGAAATCTAACTCATTGTCATTGATATGATATGGTTTGAGGATAGTGTTTTGAGTGAAGTAGGGTCACACATATATCCTCTCTACTTCTCAAGTGAAGCTTCATGGTCCTATATTTTATACGTTAACAATTATCTATTTCTTTTTTTTGATGTATGTTTGGATTAGTAATGGCATGTTTGAAGTTTGACCTTTCATTTGTGATAATGAACGACCAAGTCGAACAACTACCTTATCTCCTCTACCCATACTACGTTTCTAAATGACTTGTAGTTTATAAGTCTCGTTTAGATCAGATGAAAATAAAGGCGCAATCAAGTATAGCCACAAACGAAGAAAGATGAACAGATAAGTTCAAACTGAAAGAATACATATACCAATTTTGCATCTATAGTCTTTCGTTGTCTCCTTGACTCATGTTATTGCGAGTGACATTTGTAAGGGCTCGTTAATCAACACATTTTGGTTAATAAAAAGTTCAAAAAGCAACACCATATTTTAAAGTTATTTCACTATATTATCTTTATGTTAATTTGTTACATAAATCTAGTTCCTCATATCTAAATTCAACAAATCAAGATGCTGATCATATGAACTGTTGTTAAAGACAGATGTCAGACACCAAGATCAACTTGTTTTAGTCTCTAAGTTTTCTCTTCGTACAGATTCATATCTTTGAGGTTAATTATAACAAACAAACAAAGACCAACAAATGAGAACCGGACAAGTGAAGCTCAATCGATCTAGCTGCTTTTTCAAAGAGGTTTCTCTGTTGGATTTCATGCTCCAATAGCTGTATCCATGTCTGTAACACCATCGGCTCCTTTGAAAACAACTCTTAGCTTCGTCTGAATCGAGTGTTTCTCTTTGTTCTTGAGGACTGTTCCAGATACATGGATAGTGTCCTTCTGTACTCTTCCCATGAGGTCATAGAGCGGCTTGCTTAGGTTTGGTCTGTGCATTTCTTCTAGAACCGGTGGTGCCTGCATGTAGAGACTGACTTTGTCGTGTTTCACACTTGCTTTTGACAATAGAAGCTTCGGATGTTCTTCAAGCATGTTAATAAACTGGGAGAGAAACAAATATGAATACTATAAAAGGCGAGAAGACTGGGAATAATCACAGCCAAGCATCAATACAGAGATAATACTAAATGCATCAATGGAGATAGCATAGAGACGATGATAATTACTATGAATAAAGCAATAAATGGGAAAGAAAATCAAGGATCAACGCGGTAAAGCGAGAAGAAGGACCTTTTGCAAAGTAATTGAAGTGTCAAGCTCAATCAGAATGCCCGGTCCACATACAAGACAGTCCTTGTCCCTCCCAAAGTCTGTTACTTTAGTGTGGAGACCCTCTCCGCCGTTATACCTTGCAAAAATGAAAACAAACAACATTGCTTGGGGATGACATTGAATGCTTTGCAAATTCCTATATGTAAGTAGAACAACTCTAGTCCAAACACTAGCAAGTAAGGCAGAAAGAACCATACGTAAGATAATTTGTAAGTGTTTTGCTGCATGCAGACACTATCTTCAACGTTTCAAGTGCACAAGCTGCTGATATAATCGCATTGGTGGAAGCAATCGCCGGTATTATGTTTTTAACCACACCCTATATAATCAAATAATTGTCCTGTCATAGTTTCTTCATGAATGAAAAATACCAAATGATTTTATCGTGTGTAAGTGAGAATGGTTACATACTTGTGTGAGAGAGTATGTTACACCTGGAATTCCGAAAAGCTCGGCTCTTTTAATAGCCTGAAAAAGATAATGGAACACATGCAATAAACAAAAAATGAAAACACATAGCATAAAAAGTTAAAATGACTAACCTCATCATAGACCCACTTCATATGTTCTGGCTCATCAGGGTCAAAGGATTTTCCCTTTTGAACCTTCAGGAAGAACCGACCAAACCGTGACTAAAAAAAATCCATATATGCCTTCTTCAAAGAGATTACAAAGAGAACTCATTCACATACCTCAGGCCACTTAATTAGATGAGCATATTCAATGCAATGAGCTGCATTTCTAGGTGTTTCTGCAAGAGTGCACAAAGGAAACTTCACTTGAGGTGGGAAAAGCCAAATCGTGCATTCAAAACAGGGTGTAAGTCCAGGCAAAATAACTCTAGCATGACCCTTGAAACCTTCAGTTCCTCCATCAACCATCGGCTTCATTGTTTCTCTTATCGGTGTATCATCTTCCTCATACTCTATCATTTCAAAAGCACATGCTCAGGCGGAAAAAAAAGACACAAAAGGCAGAGAACTCAAAAAGTTTTAAGAATCTTTTCATACCAAGAAAGCTACAAGCTACTGTATTGATGTAACTCCGAGCTTCGATTGAATCAAGACCAAGGGCAATGATATGAAAATCGTTATAAAATTCAATATCTTTGTCTTCTATACGTGAAAAATGCGGTACAATCTCGACTCCACTCACTCTCTCCATGACACGCTTTGCTGCTACCTCTGCCTTAGGCTTTCCTACATCTTCAAGTCTATAAAACACAACCCAACAGAATTAACCAAAGAAGCTCCCATAGAAAAAAGATAACAAATTCACAAATCTTACACACAATAGACACAATGAACATAAAAATGATCAATTTTGATGGTTTATGCCTGAATAAGAACTGGCGGTTGAGATTGGTGACCTCGATACGATCCATATCAATCACATCAAGCTTACGAAAACCCGAAAGAGCTAAGTCCTTAAGGAGTTCACAACCTAATCCACCAGCACCAATCACCAAGATTCTCACATAATCCCTCATGTCATCCCTCAGCTGTATACAAAATTTGGCTCAGCAAAACTCATAAAAGATACAAACTTTACAGAAAATTGAAGAACCAATTCAGATGAGTATTAAGTGGGTAGTTTTTTTTACTCCGGGTCCGGGATAGAAGTCAGCGCCGACAAGATTTCCAGGCCGGAGAAGAAGCTTGTCGAGGTCTCTTGTCTCACTTTCAGGAGCATCGTGATCAGGCATTAAATCCCGAACGGGTTTACTTTGAGGAACATCAAGATCAGCCATTGAAACACCAAAGACGGTGAAGAGAAAATGTGTGAGCGAGCGATTCACCGAGATTGATGACGGAAGAGAGAGCTCGAAGACCACAAAGCCGACGACACACTGCCACAGAGCTCCGAAACTTGTTTAGCCCACCCTTATACTTATTGGGTCAACAATGGGCTGGGCCCAAAATGAAGTTAATATTTGGAAAACAAACGCATGGTTTAGTTTAGCAAATCTCTCTTGATTAGATCTTACTTAACATTTGGTGATTTTTTTGACTATTTATAAGACTTTATATTATTTTAGCAAAATTCCCATTATATTGTCTTAATTATTGTTCAAAAGTGTTTACATTACTTTTTTAAAACATTAATTGATATCTTAGTATAAATACGTATCTATAATCAACCTTTTAAATTTTCTTCTTTAGTCATACTTTTTGTCAAAAAAATTAACAAAAAGATACGTATCTCTTTTTTGTTGTTATGTTTGTCGTATTCATATTTTGCATCGTCGGCTTTAGACGCAAAGCAAACGAATCAAATGAGACTTCTCTTTACAACAAAAGATGTTTAACCTACTTAGTAGTTTAACATATTAACCTAATCACCCAATCAAAACCTCAGCCTACACCTAACAAAAGATGTTATGTAAAGCTGTCTGAATCATCATTGTTTGATCTTGAATAACCTTCATGCTTAAGAAACAATGCATAAAGTAGCTCATTCCACGACTCAGGAACTCCAGGGAGACACCAATGACTACAGTCTTGTCTGTTGAGCGGCGCAACACCAGCTGAGCCCAAGTAGTACACTGATGGGTGACCATCGTTTCTTTGAGCAGCCATGGCCGTTATGTTCAACACTTTTAGTTTAAACGTCTCTGATTTATTAGAGTAGTTAAAAGACGACAAGACATCATCAAAGAGCTTTATATGTTCCCATGTCTCTGATGGAACTAAAGAGGATCCAAAATCAGGCAATGTCTCCATATGACATGTTCCTCCAGTTCTCCAATCTCCTCCTCTGAATCAAACAAAACCGCAATCAAAACACAGAAACTTAATAAGATTGCTGTTTTAGAAGTACTTGTGTGACAAACCTGAAATGCACAGGAGCAAATGTTCGAAAGAAGACTTGAGTTTTGTTTGAATCAATCTCTTCTTGTATCCATTTCACAACAGTCTTCATAGCTCTTCTATAAGCATGATCTATCTTCATTTCCAATTTCACTTTTTCTCCTTCTTGAAAGTAACAACCACTGCAGTAACAAATCCAAGATCAATCAAGGAATCAAACCAGTCTTACTTAGTCCAAAACAATAGTTCACAAGAAGAAAAAGAAGCTAACCCGCGAATAGTTTTCTCATAGTTCCACCAATGACCAGTGTTAAACACTAATATATCGGCATCTTTCCATTTATCAACACTCCAATCCATTGTTTCTAGTTTAAGAGTTGTCTTTACCTTTTCAGGTGAACCTTCAGGTGGACGGCTTTGTAAAACCAAAAAAGGTGCTCTATAGTATTCAACAGTGCAGTTATAGTCATGAAACCTGAACACAAAGAAGCCCATGTGTTTTGTGATTGATCTATTGTTCACTTCGTAGACCAAACTCTTGTTCTCTACTGCAGAAGATAACATACAAAGAAGAGACTCCCATTGGTTTCTTCCAATTGAGTCTCCTACAAATACAAGCCTTTTGTTCCTTAGTTTCTCCAGCATCAACTTTGCATCAAATCTGATACATTTCATAACAAAAATGAGTTGAGCTAAGTAAAAACTAATCTACATGATCTCTGTGAGAAATACAATACCTGGGTAAATCACAATGGTTAGGTTGCCATCTCCACTTAGTATAGAACAAATCAGGTCTTCCAAACTCAGTGCATCTGAAACCTTCATCAAGAAAGACACAGTCTTTGGACTCATACAACGGATACGAATCATCCCAAAGCCATTTCCCATCAAAGACATCACAACTATTCGCCCTCTCTTCAAGAAACCCAACTTTTGTACTGTTATCTACAAACCCATCGAGCTCCTTGAGCCAAAGGAATCTATCAGATTGATCTGAAAGGTCATGACTTTTAGTTTTAGCTACGTTTGTGTAATCGAGGTAGAAGAAGCTGAAGACTAAACACAAACCAACCAAGAAAAAACCCAACACTCCTAGTGATGGCTCAAACACGAGCCTTAAACGCTTGAATCTCCTGACTACTTCGTTGATTGGCATGGCTTCATCGTCTTCCAAAGATGGGTTCTTCGACATCTCAAGCTATGTCTAGAGAAAAGTAGCTGCCAAACAAAAGATGAACACTTTACTATCTTGATTTGTTCGTTCTTCTTGTGGCTTTCTAAAAAGAAATAAAAAAGGGTAAAAGAAATGAATGATGAAGAAGAAGAAAAGAGGACAATGGAGAGTGAAGCTGAAGAGGTAGCTCTGCTTTGTATATTAGATTCGTCGATTTGTGAAATTGACTCTTATCTTAAACAAGTCAAAATGAAGACTTTCAAGTGTGAATCGTGGCATCTTTTAACTAGTGGGTCCCGTTGATCCAAATCATGGCGTCACGCGCAATCATCGCGCGTGGTGGGAGAGTGTGCGCATTAACCGGTTAAGGCGTTATGTGCGTTTAGTATCTCCTTATTAAGGTCCAAAAATGTGGTGTATAATAATAATGTGATTGATAAAAATGGTTGTTACTGTTAGAAAAATATAGTTACTTGGAGGTTTCATTCACGATGAATAAATAAGATTAAATTTGAAAATCAGATGGGAATCTTCTAATGATTAAATAATTAAAAGTAAATATAGATTAATGGAGCTCGTAACTCTGACTCGAGGCCGTCGATGACGGAGATTACATGAACATTTTCACATGTAATTTGTATAGGAACAAGATTCAATGAGTCAGAGAGTAAGAACCGAGAAAAGAGTTTGCGTACAGGCAAAGATCAAATTACCTTTTAATTGTCCCAAGATCATTTTAAAAAGCTTTTATTTTAAGTTTTAACTCATTATTTTAATTAAAGCTATGCTTATAATGATTTAAAAAACGAAGTAACAGTGAAAGAGCAGATGAATCTCATAATAATAATAATAAAACTCATTTTACTCTGTTGCTTCTTTTGGTCAAGTAATACCTGCAAGCCACATTAGGTAAGATGAAGGTGGACACAGGATTAAGAAATTTGGTTGGGTCTCAAATCGTAAGTTATTATTTCGATACCTTCTATTGAGAGCAACCTAAAAGGAAACTGCAAATGGTTGAGCTTTGGTAGGTTGCATTTTATTTTATTGTCTTTTATGTTAGTAAACAATCAGATTTTCAGAGTATAGGTTATTAGGTTGGGTTGGAATGGTGAATGAAATCAGTTACTTACCAGTTGCAATTACTCGTCTGTTCTGTTCTATTCCAATTTGTGATGGGATCAAAGGATATTTAAACAAGGTAAATTTCAACAGTGGAACTTTAAAACATTTGGAAGCCAGACGATAATTGGAAGAAAAGCATGTTGCTTAGTCATGGGCATAAAAACCGAATCGAATATATCGAACTGATTCGAATTTAAAAAATAAAAATCGAACTGAACCGATCTGCTTATTTGGTCTTAAACGGTGGATTTTTCAAATTTTTGAAAAACCAAATTTCGAACCGAACCGACAACCGAATAAACCGATATTTTTTATTTTATTTTTATTTAATGTTTTTTTTTTCTTTTTTTTATTTATTTTAATTTAATATTTTTATATGTTTTATTTATTTTTAAATCGAATCAAATCGAAGTAACTTAAATAAATCAAAAAATTAAAATAAATTGTTATTTTTATTTTAGAACTGAACTAAAACTNTTTTAGAACTGAACTAAAACTAAAATATAATAACCAATCGGAGATGTTTAATATACAAAATCAGACCGACCGAAAATGTTTTAATTCTCAAATTAAATCAAGTAATATTTTTAAATATCAAACCGAACCGATGTGTTTATACGAATTTAAAAGGTAAGTTTTATAAAAAAAATTTAAACCGAACCGATATGCTTATTCGGTTTTAAACGATGAGTTTTATAAATTTTTAGAAAACTGACTATCGACTACTACGAACCGAACCGACGATTCTGAATGCCCAGGACTACTGTTGCTGGTCATGGAGTGACCTGGTGAGGAAAATGTAGAATATAATAGATTCAAAACTCAAGATTAATAAAATACTCACTCTTTTATTGCTTTAGAAACTTCTCAAAACTAAAGCTCTCAAATCCGTAAAACTCATAAGTTATGCAACACACTTGCATCTCCTTATATAATAGAAAAACAATCAAAAGAGAATCGGACAATTTCCTAATCTCATTAAAACATAGTAATAGATATCTTCTTCTTTTCTAAATCTCATAGAAAAGGCAACAATCATAAACCTTTTAGGATTGAATATACAGTTTACTTTTAGACCAAATTTTCTTTCAAGCTTAGGTCAACATTCTCCCCTTTAAACTTGAACTTATCTTTAGACACATCACAAACTCCAATAAGATCTCTCATCTCTTTGAATTTGACNACAATCAAAAGAGAATCGGACAATTTCCTAATCTCATTAAAACATAGTAATAGATATCTTCTTCTTTTCTAAATCTCATAGAAAAGGCAACAATCATAAACCTTTTAGGATTGAATATACAGTTTACTTTTAGACCAAATTTTCTTTCAAGCTTAGGTCAACATTCTCCCCTTTAAACTTGAACTTATCTTTAGACACATCACAAACTCCAATAAGATCTCTCATCTCTTTGAATTTGACCTTCCAAGAGCTTTTGTTAGAATGTCAGCCTTTTGTTCTTCTCCGGGTACATGCTCAACCTCTATTAGTCCATCTTCAACACGTTCTCTAATGAAATGAAACCTTGTATGAATGTGCTTGCTTCGTCCGTGAAAGACAGGGTTCTTAGTAAGTGCAATAGCTGATCTATTGTCAATTCGTATGACAACCTTCTCACTCATAGAGCCAGTGACTTCACTAAGTAGGTCTTTCAACCAAATCGCTTGCCTAGCAGCTTCAGTTCCCGCCATGAATTCAGCTTCACATGATGATAGAGCGACAGTATCTTGTTTTTGTGAACACCAAGATATAGTACTTTTACCAAGATAGAAAATGTGTCCAGTTGTGCTTCTCCCATCGTCTGGATCAACATTGTGACTGCTATCACTATAGCCTATCAGTCTGTTGGTTGATAGCTTAGACCTTTCAAAGACTAAGCCAAGTGAAGTAGTCCCACGTAAATATCTTAAGCATTGTTTCATTGCTGAACCATGAGACTCCTTAGGACTGTGCATGTAACGACTTAGAACACCCACACAGTAAGACAAGTCTGGCCTTGTGTGTAATAAGTACCGAAGACACCCAACATTCTTCCTAAAAACGGTGGCATCAATTCCCTTTTCATCTTCTGCCTTAGATAACTCTAAGCCTAACTCCATTGGTGTATGGCATGGGTTACACTCATTCATTCCTGCTTCCTCCAGTATCTTTTGTGCATAACGTTCTTGACTCATCTCCAGCGTGATTCCTCCCTTGTGTTGTACTACCTCCATCCCAAGATAATAAGTTAGCAAACCGAGATCACTCATCTCAAACTTTGAGGCCATCTCTTCTTTGAGCTCGTTTATGACTTTTAGATTAGTACCTGTCATAAACAAATCATCAACATATACTGCTAAGAGTATAACACTTCCGTTTATTTCTTTTGGATACACTGATGGTTCCTTTGAGCATTTTGCAAACTTCAGTCCATTGAGTACTTGATTCAACTTGTTGTTCCAAGTCCTTGGAGCTTGTCTTAGCCCATACAAGGCTTTGTTTAGCTTATAGACCTTTTCTTCACTCCCTGTTTCAATGAATCCTTCTGGTTGCTTGACATACACGTTTTTCTTTAGTTCACCATGAAGGAATGCTGTTTTAACATCGAGATGGTGTATTTCCCAATCATTTGATGCTGCTAGATTGATGAGTAGTCGAATTGTCTCAAGTCGAGCTACTGGAGCAAACACCTCATCAAAGTCCACACCATGTTTTTGCACATACCCTTTCGCGACCAATCTAGCTTTGTGTTTAATAATGCTTCCATCTGCGTTTCGTTTTAGTTTAAACACCCACTTTAAGCCAATCGGTTTTATCCCTTTTGGAAGGTCTACAAGGTTCCACGTTTGATTTTTTACAATAAAAGCAATCTCATCTTCGCAAGCAAGCATCCACTCCTTTAACTCTTTTGCTTCTTCAAAGTTTATCGGCTCATCATTTAAACATAATAGTAACTTCTCTCCTTCTTCCTCGGCAAGCAAGATGTAGTCATCTAAATATTTTGGCTTCTTTATGTTTTCTCTCTGAGATCGTCTCGGTGCTAGATGAGCCTGAGTTTCTTCATTTTCTGTTTCGACTGAAGCTATAGAGTCATTATCATGTGTATCTTGATCATTTGTTTCAGTTTCTCCATTGTTATCCTCAGTCTCGATACCTTCATCGGTTCCAGCATGCTCTGTCTCTCCATTGTCTCCTGTTTCGTTTATCCCATGATTACCAAAAACTCCAAGACTAACTCTGAAACTTCCAGTTATGTCTTGATCCATGGTGTTTTATTTCCAGTCCCATCCCCTTGATTCATCAAACACAACATCTCTACTCACCACCACCTTTCGTGTTTTTGGATCAATTAATCGGTATGCTTTTGAACCTGGTTCTGTGCCTAGATACACGAGCATGCGTGACCTATCATCCAACTTCTTTAATAGTGATGCTTCAATTTTAGCATACCCAAGGCAGCCAAAAATCCGAAGGTGACCAATGTTTGGTTTCTTACCGCGTAATGCCTCGTATGGAGTTTTGTCTTTGATCTTTCTTGTAGCTACTCTGTTTAGGAGATACGTGGAGTGTCTAATGGCTTCTCCCCATAGATAGTTTGGCATGTTCATGTGTTTGAGGATACTTCTTGACATTTCCATTAAAGTTCTGTTTCGTCTCTCAACAACACCGTTTTGTTGAGGAGTGTATGGAGCTGTTAGATGTCGCTTGATACCAAAACTCTCACAGTAGGCATTGAAGTCACCAGATACAAACTCTCCTCCTCTATCTGTTCTAAAAGTTTGTATGTTTTTCCCTGAGTCTTGTTCCACCATTAGCTTAAACTTCTTGAATTTCTCAAAGGCATCACNGAGGATACTTCTTGACATTTCCATTAAAGTTCTGTTTCGTCTCTCAACAACACCGTTTTGTTGAGGAGTGTATGGAGCTGTTAGATGTCGCTTGATACCAAAACTCTCACAGTAGGCATTGAAGTCACCAGATACAAACTCTCCTCCTCTATCTGTTCTAAAAGTTTGTATGTTTTTCCCTGAGTCTTGTTCCACCATTAGCTTAAACTTCTTGAATTTCTCAAAGGCATCACTCTTTTCTTTCAACAAAATCGTCCACATGTATCTAGTATGGTCATCAATGAGAACGAAGACATATCTATTTCCAGCCACTGTACTTGGTGTATAGGACCACATAAGTCACCGTGAATAAGCTCTAGTGCTCTGCTTGCTTGATACATGGTCTTTTGAGGAAAAGAATGTTTAGCTTGTTTTCCAAGTAAACACGAACGACATAACTCTTTCTCAACATTAATAGCTGGAACTCCTACAACCAACTCTCGCTGTATCATAAACTTCATCGTTTCAAGGTTGATATGGCCTAACCATGCATGTCACCTACTTGATTCACTTAGTGTGGTTAACTGTAAGCACAAAATCGATTTACTTTTAAATCCCATACGCACTTTGTACAATCGACTCTTAGATCTAGTTGCTCTGACGAGTAACTTCCCATCCCTATCATGCATTGTTAGGTAGTCTCCCTTCATCCTCACATCACACCCGGATTCAGTGGCTTGCCCAAGACAGATGATATTACTTTTCAGTTCTAGAATGAACTACACTTCATTCATCATCCTGTCCTCTCCATTATTGTCAATGAAAGATATCGATCCTTTCCCTTTGATGTCAATCCGGGAATCATCCCCAAATCTTACTTTTCATGTGATGGAGTCATCAATCTGAGGGAAGTACCACTTATCACCAGTCATGTGATTGCTAGCGCCATTGTCAAGATACCATATGTCCTCATCACCAGAACTTGTTTCAAACTTACTTGGAACACAATGTTTCTCATTTAAAAAATACCACTTCATTCATCATGAGTTGCTCTGCTTCTTGAGTGTCATCGTTATCATTCTCTTGGGCTTCTTGGAGTTTAAGCAATCTGTCAGGGCAATGCTCAGCATAGTGACCATAGTTATCACACCTATAACACATAACTTTGGTCATATCTCTTCCTCTACCACGTCCGTGGCCTCTTCCCCTGTTATTAAACCTTCCTCCTTGTCCACGGCCTCTGTTCTCATTATTGAAGTTACGAGCTGGTTGTGTCTCCATGTTTGCGTACATGAGTTTAGTTTGCTCTTCTTTAGTTTCTTCTTCCTCTGATATCCGTTCTTCATAGGCTTTTAAACGTCCGGTAATATCCTCAAAACTAGTAGTTTTAAGGTCCAATACTTGTTCTAGAGAAGCCACTATGTGTATGTACTTTTTCCGCGGAAGACTTTTCCGAAACTTCTTAACCAGTTTTGTCTCTTCAATATTCTCTCCTAGGGCTGCAGATCTCAAAGAAATTTCAGATAACTTTCCTGCAAAGTCATCAATTGTTTTTGATTCTTTCATCGTAAGTGAAACACCCCAACCCGGTTCTCTAGACTCAAAACCGCTAAATTTAAAAATTTTTATTAACTAACCGATAATCCCATACTTATCGGTTCTAGATTCCGGATTATCCTACTAACAAAAGTTACTAAGTCTCAAAACTCCATTAAATAAATAATATATCCAAACAACTTAAAATAATAATTCTCAAATTAGACCTAGTCACAACTAGGTTCTCAAACATGACTCAAAAATAAAACATAAACTCAACAACCGGTATACCATCACCTCCCAGCTGCTGTACCACGAGCTCAACATCAAGACTTTTCTTTTCCTTTACCTGCGCACACGAAACGGCGCTATCAGTATATAAAACATACTGAGTGGGCAATCCTCCCGTCTACTGGGTTCTTTGTAGACGAAAGCGATTGGTTCCCAAAATTATTTAACTCAATATTCTCAATAACTCAAATTCTCAAATTTTTGTTTTAATTACTCAATTCTCAATTTTTCTCAATTATGTTTACTCAAATGTGTGACAATCGGCAATCACTTAGAAAACCCGATTATCACACTGATCACCTGTGATGAACGGATGCTGACTCATACCACCCGACATCACATGATCACGAGAAACCGG
>KE159385.1:0-58091 GCA_000411055.1 Leavenworthia alabamica
ACTGTTGAAAATATATATATATATATATATATATTTATTTAAATTTAAAATTTGACATATTTCAAATTTGAAATTGGATAATAAACTTTAAAATCGAAGACAAAAATATTAGATCATTATTATCCCACTCTCCTCGGTGCTGCAACCACTCTCACCGACGTAAGCAGCTCTTTCATTGGTCCTCGCCGTTATAGCCGGTGCATATACAACTTTTTGGGTCCATAATTGTTTATATATATAAAAAATAAAAATTGTTCCATCAAATTTCTAACTTTTTGACGTTGCAGTTAGAATAGTGAACATAACCATTAGAGGCAGGAGGCAGGGGCGGATCAAGAAGAAAAATTTAGAAGGGGCAATAATGCAATTTTTAAAACTTTTAGGAGGGGTAAATTTGAAAATTCTTAAGAAAATAAAAGAAATTTAGAAAATATATTGGGAGGGGGACAGCTGTCCCACCTACTCCCTTCTTGGATCCGACACTGATTATAGCTGCTAGAAATTTTGGTAAAGTAATGACTCTAAAATTTGTTATACCGACTAGGAGCCCAAAACAAATGTTTTGCATATCTTAGAAGCAGACCAGACCTGCTCGCAGTTTTTACCCTCCGACTTCGTGTGAAGAGAATTTGAAACTGAAACGTTTGAGTTTTATTACTAAATATTTAAGACATTAGAATGGAGAATAGTTAAATCAGTTTTATTGTGCAAAAAATGTGAAAACCGGAAAAGATTAAGTTGTAGTCAGAGTGAGAAGAGATTTGCTCAGAACCTATTTACCTAATATTTCAGAGTTACCTTTAATATTAGAGACTTTGTGATTGTATAGAAAAGTCTATATTACGAGGGTTTTCAATGGAAAATATTCTTTTAAAGAAAAAACATAATTTTAGCTGTAAACTTTAATTCATTTTTTAGCTGTAAACTTTAATTCATTTTTTAGCTTGATTCGGTCTTTGTGTTACAGGTTTACGTTTGTAGAGATTGCACATGAAGCTTCAGTCATTAAAGCAGGTGAAGTTGGCTTCATTGTGTTTTGCCTGCTGAATGGGCTTTGCTTTAATATTCCCCCGCAAATTTAGCAATGGGTGTGAAAACACCATTGTTAAGTTTGAATGCACAAAGAAACCCCAACATCAAACTTCAACAAGTTTCATTTTTCCAAGCAACTTGAGAAAGAAAGAAAGAAAGAAAGAAAGAAAGAGGTCGAAGCAAGTTTATTTGAAGTAGTCAAAGCTTTAATTCACCAGAAAATCAGTCATACTGTGAGATCTATTCAGGTCTATTTTTTAGCCTATTTATTTCACAAAGAGTCTGGGTTTTATCTCGTTAACTCCCCTAAGCTGTGTCATAATGAAGATGTGTAGTATCCATGATCTGGTCTAGAATCATGAAATCGATTTAGTGTTATGGTTTATCTAATTTAGTTTAATAGAATGGTTGATCGATCATGACCAGGTTGGTTAATTGTGATATTGTATCGAATAAACCAAATCATGTCATGTAACCGACCAAAAACCGAGTTTTGGACGAGAATTATTTTTCCAAAGTTCTGTGGTATCAGTATAATGAATTATGCAAAGTTGGAAATGTGTTGCAGTAGAGCTAAGGATATCAGGCTTGGATCAAACCATGTAAGTATCTTTCTTTTAATGAGATGAATCATGGATTAATAGGAAATTAGGCCTAAAAACCCAAAGAATTTATTAAATAACTAAAGGAGTTTAGACTGAAATATACCCAAAAAATTTATTAAGTGACTAAAGGAGTTGGCCTTAAAAAACAATAAAAGATTTATTAAGTGATTAGAGGAGTCTGAGTTTAAAAACCCTAAAAGATTTATCAAGTGATTAAAAAAGTTTTTAGCTTAAAAGTCCAAGAGTTTGTTTAAGTTATTTATTTAGTCTAATCACTTAAACAATCCAGCAAAAAAAATCAAAGAAATCCTAGTTTTATTACAATTTTCATGGTCACCTTCAAAGAGAGAACGAGAGTTTATAAGTGTGACGCAAAGAACGAAAGTGAAGTCTACACACTAAAATGATGCAGACATAACTGATATGTCATGTACAGAACACGTTTGACATAGCAAAATGATCCCAAAGGTAGTTAAATTTTGAAGAATTTTACTTAAGCTTTATATCTAGATTTATCAATTTACGTATTTGAATTTGAGTTCATATTCTAAGAGTTATTCACGTTTTTGTGAGGTCTTATACTATAGACGCAATCCAGACTGGCGTATATTCAAAGTTAGACCGTGAGTTGATATGTGGTCAGATCTTTAAAATATTTTGTGATCAATTTTGACACATCTAGGGTTTGATTTTTAACGTTTGGATTGTCAATTAGACGGTTAGATTTCATTTCGTGTTTTCATCTTTGAGGATGGTAGTTTCTGTAAATTTTCATACTGTTTCAGTTTAGGTTAAAACTAGTTTTTGAGGATTTCGAAAGAGTTTTCGGGATTGATTGAAGTATATTTTATTTAAAATTACTAAGTGTGCCTAAAAAAATTTTAAGAGCATTTTAGTAATTTTCTGGACCAGTAGTAATTTGGTCATTTCACACACTTTCTGAGACTAAGGTGTGTGCATTACCGTGGTTTGATGAGTTTGATTAATTCCTTGATTAGAATTGACTAAAATGTTTATGTGGTTGAGACTGGAGTCTTTGTGTGATTGTTTGAAGATTGAGTTAAACTGAGATCGGTTTAAAATTGAGTAAAAATAAGTAAACTGAGTAATTGAGTAAAAATTGAGTAATTGAGTAAAAATTGAGTAATTGAGTTAAATTAAAAAATTAACTATAAATTGAGATTGAGTTTTAGTCTGTGGGCGTAACGAGTAAAAACCGTTCATCACATCATTGTGAAAACTGAGAAAAACAAGAATTGATAATTGAGAAACATATGGTTAATATAATTGACAATTAATTACTCTTGTCTACAAAAACCAAGTAGACAGAAGGATTGCTTACTCAGTATTTATTAAATATTGATTGCGTCGTTTGGTGTGCGCATGAAAAGATTAAGAGAAACAAGGAGTTCAAGTTTGTGGAATTGCAGCTGCGGGAGATGGTATACCAGTGTCGGTTGAGTTAGTTATTATTGTCCAATCTTGTTTGACAACCTAAAATAAGTCTAGATAATATTTGAGAATTATTTGAGTTAACGAATTTTTCAGTTATAAATATTTAGAGTGATAATTATTTTTAAAGTAATTGAGAGTTAATTAAGTTAATTAAATATTGAGTTAAAGAGTAAAATTTGGCATTGAGAAGTATGAAATTATCGGTCAGTCGACTCCTCCGTTCCAGCTCTCCTAGTACACTCTTGTTCTTCGTCTTTGTTAAGTCTATTTTGAGAAGTCATCAACTTCTCATATTATTGTTGAACATGAGGTTCTGATTATCGACTTTCAACTCAAAATCAATTAACAATGAGTGAACAAAATCATATCTTTTATATAGTATAACTTGTCCAATTTCTAATGTAGAATAACTATTCTCAATATGCCTCCGAGAACATGATTTCTCTAGCCATAGATTTTCTATTTTTGGATAAAGATCGGTATACCAATTTGGATCAGACCAATGGATTAGGCTCTGATATCATGTTAGTTTCTGAATTTTCAAATTAAAATCAATTGATAATGAATAGATTGACTCATATCTTTCATATATTACTAAGATCACTTGTCCATTTTGATGTGTTACGTTTGAGTCACACGTTTTGGGTTTTCATATCGTTCTAGTGTGATAGTTTATTGCATTATGCAGATTTAATTTGATTTCGCTTTGACAACAATTGATTCGATGAAAGTTTATATCTTTTTTATGGAAGATTAACCGAAGTTTTCTCTTGATTTAACTCATTTTAGTGAATCTGGTTCATTTAGACTGACATAGTTCGGTTTTCTCCTTTACGGAACTTATTATCCTTCTAAATACTTTACTTGTGTTCAGTGGCGGACCCAGAAAATTTTAATACATGGGGCACAAATAATTTGAAAAACTTTAATGTAGCATTTAAGATTTGAACTAGAGATATTGTATGTATATGGGGCAAACCTTAACTATCTGAGCTATTATGTAATGTTTGTTAGAAAATATTTAGAAAACTATTTAAATTAGTATGGGGCACGTGCCCCACCTGGTTTGCACCTGCGTCCGCTCCTGCTTGTGTTTAGTGGTATCGTTACACATGCTTAGAACATAGGCGAGGATGCTAATAATATATCGTTCATTAATGGTTGATCTTGACTGCTTGGCCTCTCCCAAGGCAATCGAATAGGAATATTCTGATCGGTATGATCCTATTAAATCTAATCTGGAGTAGATCTGATATGAAATCCGATCAATAACATTTATTTGGAGATTCAACATTCATTTTGGATCAGATCGATTTTTGGAATCCGAACAAGATCGATCTCCTTTTTTTTCTTCCTCTACATATCCTTGTTCCGATGTTATAGTTGCAGTTAGCCATGGAATCTAAAAGCTAGAAAATCTTATCTTTTTTTGTTTAGTATTTTGGTACTTATCAAGGGAAAAATAATTTATACAAAATAGATATGAAATTTTAAATGTAAATGATAAAATAAAACGGATAATGATGAGTTTATGCGAAGGAGATTATTCGACGACTAATTGGGGTTATTGTAGCATGACCACCGCGTAAGGAAGAAAATGATATTAAAGTTACTATTTTATCTTTAAAATAAAATAAAAAAGCAAGTTAAAAAAATGAAATAGCAAAATTCCTTGGTTGAACATTTCTGTAAAAAAAATGGGTTATCTTCCCAATAGGCAAAATTGGTAGTTGTTGTATATGTTACATTTAATTACATAATAGAGTTAAAAGTTTTCAATGCAAAATATAGATCCAAATAATCCGGTTAAATCTTTTCAGATAAAATTCAGAAATTAATATATTTGAATGTATTAGAAAGTCTAACCGACAAGAAATCGTCTCAGACCGGTCCCTTCCAAACCAAACATGAATCTTTGGATTCATTTGGCTCTCATAAATACTTATTCAATCATTTATCAATAATTTATAAAACTTCCTTCCCAGTCCAGTTACCGTTTAACCCGATCTATTTAATCTAATTAATCTGAATGTTCTTAACAACTATTGATGTTTTCACTAAAACCAACAATTTATAGGATTTTTCTTTATCCATGTCCGTTGTTTGGAAGCTACATTACCTTTATCTTTAAGTGTCTCTCTCTACTTAAACATTGTTATTGTTTTTAGCTTTACTAATTGTTCGGTCAATATGTTGGTAGATGTGTTGGATTGTTCTCTTTTTATGTCCTCTCCTAGTAAAGGTTAAACTCTTAAGATTTAAATAAGTGTTTAGGTTGCATAATAAGTGAATCGGTTCATGTCAATACAAGTTTACTTTAAGAAAAAAAAAAAAAGATTCGAGTGAAACAATAAGAATGTGACAGATTTTTTTATGTGTTTGCAATACCAAACTATCCTTATAAGACTTGGTTTTGAAACATTACACAATACTTTGATTGAGAAATTTTATAAACAAAGTCGAAGAGACCTTTTTTCATTTTTTTTTTCTTCTTCAAAGGTAGGGTTTTTATTCTATATCAAAATTACACAAATTCAATAAACTCATTTCACAAATATCAATTAGTACTCTCTGTACTTGCTTTCCATTACACCATTTTCAAACTTCTAAATCCCAAATTCTTAATTTGTTCGATTTTTTTAAATCCCCAAATGTTAGGGTTAACCACTAAAAATTAGGGTTTATTTTTTTCACTGGATTTGGACAGAAAATTTAACCTTGAAATTGACTTCGTTCTTCTCAACCGTCGTAGCTTTCTGGGTTTCGTTCATGAATTCGTGTGTTTAGTGAATTAGGTCATCTCTCTCTCTTCTGTTCAACTGTTCTTCTTCTGAGTCAAAGTTACTAACTTTCTCAATTGATTTGGTAGTGTAAATTGACAAGGTTTAGAGATGATTGCGGAGAAACCCATTTGGGTTAAGCATGAAGGGTTACAGATATTTTCAATTGATGTTCAACCTAATGGAGAAAGGTTTGCTACTGGAGGTGGTGACCACAAGGTGTTTAATTTCTTCTTCTATTTCCTTATGTTTACAGATGAGTTTATTAATGTTTTATAGTTTTTTTGTATGTGTTTGTCAAAGAATCTAACTTTCTGCTTTCGTTCTTTGCTGTTTGATTGTTTTTTTCTTCTTCTTCTTTGAATTGACATTGATGCTTCGGATTTGAAAATTCTATTAGAAAAGCTAAATTTTGCAAGAGTGGTGTTGCACAGTTTAGTATGTACATGTTCAGTTCTTGCATCTCTGTTTAGTTGCTTGGAATTAGTGCTGCCTTCTTTGTGCTTTGAGAATGTCTTTCCAAACACTATGAATTGGATATAGTTTACCTGAATCTGTCGTTTTTTACAACTGTGTATGAGTTCCTCTTGATTTGATGAAGATTGTAGGCTTCTAGCATTTGGATCATAAGCTTGTTTATCTCTTCCCTCAGTGACTGAAACGGATTGATTTTTTAGTTTAGTATTGTAAGTATTGTTTTTTAAGCTGTTATAATATGGTAGAAAAATTCTTTTCTGTTGAATAAACTGTTTTGCTTTCATTGTTTGTAACTGACTAGTGAATGAATTCATGGCTGAACCTTTCTTTTTAATTGGGTTTGTATTATTAGTATCATGAATCATAAGCTTTCATATGGATATAGGTCCGGATATGGAACATGAAGTCTGTTGACAAGGATTTGCAAAACTTGGATTTGAAAGAGAGGCTTCTTGCAATCCTTCGTGACCACTTTGGTTCAGTTAACTGTGTTAGATGGTCAAAAAACAGTAGATACGTGGCATCTGGTTCTGACGATCAAGTGATTCAAATTCATGAGAGGAAACCTGGTTCAGGCACCACTGAGTTTGGTAGTGGAGAAGCCCCTGATGTTGAGAACTGGAAAGCTGTAATGACTCTAAGGGGACACACTGCTGATGTGGTAAACGCCATTTGGTTTTCGTTTATTATCCTGTAGTGTTAATTTTAGTGGTTATGTAATAACTGAGATATTTCTAACTATGCTTAAAGTAGGTGGATCTCAATTGGTCTCCAGATGATTCAATGCTGGCTAGTGGGAGTTTGGACAACACAGTTCATATTTGGAATATGCGCACGGGTATCTGCACTACTGTTCTAAGGGGTCACTTAAGTCTGGTCAAAGGTGTAACTTGGGATCCAATTGGATCATTTATTGCTAGCCAATCAGATGACAAAACTGTGATAATATGGCGAACAAGCAATTGGAGCATGGTTCACAGAACATCTGGTCACTGGGAAAAATCGGTATGCAGAAATTTTTTAGCGATTCTGTTAGACTGTATTTACATTATAGAGTCGATTATACAAAGAATAGTACTCGAGATTCCAACTCTGTTGTCTGAAAGTTACCTCAATGCTTCCCTGTTATCTGTGGTGACATTTAATTCTAATAGGATTTGCCTCTTTTTTTCTAGCTTGGATCCACATTTTTCAGGCGACTTGGGTGGTCTCCTTGTGGCCACTACATTACTACCACTCATGGGTTTCAGAAGCCAAGGCATTCTGCACCTGTTTTACAAAGAGGGGAATGGTGTGGATCATTTGACTTCTTAGGTCATAATGCACCAATCATTGTTGTAAAGTTCAATCATTCAATGTTCAAAAGAAATCCCTCTGGTGCTCAGGACATGAAACGAGGTTGTTGGAGCAATGGAACATCAAATTCAGGGGGAAAAGATTCGCAGACATACAATATTATTGCAATAGGGAGTCAAGATCGCACAATAACTGTATGGACAACTGCAAGTCCGCGCCCTCTTTTCGTGGCAAAGCATTTCTTTAGCCAAAGTGTTGTGGATCTATCATGGTAAAGTTTTCCCCCTTTTTGGCATGAAATCTACATATCTAGTGATTTTATGATCTGCGTTTATGTCTTCACCATGTGTTTTTGTTTCGTGTCTCAAAACTGCATTGGGCTCGCCATAGATGGATTTATTGTAGTTAATTTAGGATTTGTAAATGATATCTTAGACCACTTTTCTAGAGACATAACTAAAATTTCTAAAGCATAAATAAAGATAAGCTATGATTCATTGGCCATGTATTTACTGTCTGAAATTACAGGAGTCCCGATGGGTATTCACTTTTTGCATGTTCCCTGGACGGAACAGTGGCGATGATTCACTTTGACCAAAAAGAACTTGGCGAAAGGCTAACTGATTCTGAATTCGACGAATTGAAGAAAAGTAGATATGGAGATGTCGGTGGTAGGCAAGCAAACTTAGTTGAGAGCCCAGCTCAGTTATTACTTGAAACAGCCTTGACAAATCAAACCGGTGGTAAGAGATCGGCATCAGATGTTCAACAAAACCCAGTGACAACAAAACCATCTGCTAATGTGGAGAGTCCTGCGAAGAGGCGTAAATCGCAAGTCGATGATCGGAATAAAACAGTAGAGGCTACTGGTGACACATTAAATAAAGCATCAATCTTAAATCGGGTATCTAATCCTGTGAATCAGAAAGTGTATAGAAGACCTGATGGAAGAAAGAGGATAATTCCTGAAGCTGTTGGAATTCCACAACAGGAGAATAATATCGCGATTAATGGGCAATCTCATATTTTTCCGCCTGCTGCCGCTGGTAAGGGAGATGGTGGAGACTTACTTGTGGAGACTAGCAATAGGGATTTGTCTGTAAAAGAAATAGTGTGCAGGAACCCTGATCCTAAAGAGCGTGCACGGGTTACAGCTCGTGCTACAGTTACTGAGAGCCTTGTTATCGAGAAGGTACCTGGAACCTCTGGTAGAGATGGAGTTTTAAATATTGAGCAACCTGTAGGAATAAAGGGATCTTCTAGCAGAGATTTGTTGATAAGGGTATTTGATTGGAAAGAAGGGGAAGCCGCACCACCTGTTTGCTTAGAAGCCTGTCCAAGGGAGCATACTTTGGAAACTGTTGGTGCTGTAAGTACATCTACCATCAAGGAAACCGAGATTTCTTGCAAAAAATCTGGTGAAACTCTTTGGTCTGATCGGATTATGGGGAGAGTCACAGTTTTGGCTGGAAATCCAAACTTTTGGGCAGTTGGTTGCGAGGACGGAAGTCTCCAGGTAAGACTAATATTTTGCTGCATTGGTTTGTGGTCCCCGTGTTTCATTCTTTTCTTTTGTTTGACAACAAAAATCCATTGATCAAAGTCGAACATGGAAAAAAATTACATTGATCAGAATAGACCATGACTTGTTTTTTTGTTTTTTTTTTTCTGATTTTGGTATAATTCCTATTCATTAGAGCATCTTCGCTTATGATTAGGATCTTAAATAGCATCAGCCCCTCTTGGTGTTGATCTTAATATATTCACACAATTGGTAATATTTTGTTGACTCGAATTTTGTAGGAAGTGCATAGTTTAAGATCTGATAGGATGAGTATATTAAACTTTTGGAGAAGAAATTTTGAACAACATATATAGCATGGATGTGATGTGGTTCTCAAGATAGTATGTGATAACATATTTTCTCTTTTGTTTCCTGGAGGTTTATACAAAGTGTGGAAGGCGTGCTATGCCTACTATGATGATGGGATCTGCTGCAACATTCATTGATTGCGATGATAGCTGGAAATTGCTGCTTGTCACAAGAAAAGGATCTTTATATGTATGGGATCTATTCAATAGAAAATGCCTCCTCAATGACTCTCTATCATCTTTGGTCTCTTTGGATGTCAGTTTATCTTCCACAGTAGAAGGTATACTCCAAAATTTGAATTTATTACGGCATTCTCATCTTCTAAAACATCTCTTTCGAGGCATCATATTAAGATTTTAACATGGATGTGATTGGTAATTAAGTCAAAACATCTCAACTTTCCGTGATGCGATTAGCTCCCTCTGATACACTACTATGTTTTGCAGGTACTATAAAAGTGATATCTGTGAAATTATCCAAATCCGGTTCTCCACTAGTTGTTCTAGCCACGCGTCATGCGTTTCTCTTCGACACAAGTCTAATGTGCTGGCTGAGAGTGGCTGACGACTGCTTCCCAGCTTCTAATTTCAGTAGCTCCTGGAATTTGGGCTCAGCTCCATGCGGTGAGCTTGCTGGTTTGCAGGTTGATGTGAGAAAGTTCATGGCCAGAAAGCCAGGATGGAACAGGTTGGTCTTGTCTTCCCTTCCTTAGATGTCGGCCCTGAGACTGGTCACATATTCTGAGCTCTGAAAAATTGTATTCCATGTTTACAGGATAACTGATGATGGAATGCAAACCCGTGCACATTTGGAATCTCAACTTGCATCCTCTCTTGCGCTGGAGTCTCCTAACGAATATCGCCAGTGCCTCCTTGCCTATGTGAGGTTTCTAGCAAGGTCTGTGTCTTTTTTTCCCATATAAACATTTGTTATGTTCGTATGTGTACATTTTAGTATAAATAAGGATGAAGATTTATCGCCTTTTACCGAGGCTTAATCAACCTAGGAGAACCATATTCTCAGATTCTGTTTTATTCTTTCACATAACAATTAAGTTCTTTGTTTAACTCTATGCCATTCCACCTAAGTTAAGGCCTGTGTCTTTATCTGCAGAGAGGCAGACGAGTCCAGACTAAGAGAAGTGTGTGAGAGCTTTCTTGGACCCCCGACTGGTATGGCTGAAGCAGCAACCTCAGACACAAACTTGTCTTGGGATCCTTTTGTTCTGGTAAATAAATACCTTTCTCCTTGATCAAAGCCTCTAACCTAAGCTTTTCCAACACTAAAATACTCCAAAACTCGCTTTAATCTTCAGGGAGTGAGGAAGCATAAACTTTTGAGAAACGATATTCTTCCTGCAATGGCGTCAAACAGGAAAGTGCAGCGTCTGCTGAATGAGTTTGTGGATCTTTTATCTGAATATGAAAATGGAGAAACAGCAGATCCTTGCCCCAAGAGCTCAGCACCTACTGTGAACTGTGGTGGAGGAGTCACATCTTCAATTGATCAAATTGGCTCTGATCCACCAGCCATGACAGCTACTACTCCTGTGACAATAGACAATGACTAAACAGGTTTGTCTTGTGTATTCAGCGGTTTAGAGACAGGCGTCTGTGAGAAAACGGGTTCAGAAGACCAGGATAGACATGACTAAACTCAAAGAGCCTAAGTTCTCTCACTGTTTCTTGTACATCAAGCTTAGAGAGCTATGTAAAGGTTCTCTCTTAGTTAGGAGTTCAAGATTGATAACAGAGAATTTGTTTTTGTTTTCTAAGTTGTGGCGGTTTATACAAGGTATCTTTCGATTTCTTTGAATATGGCAGATAGAGTAAAGCAAAACCAAGAATTTAGTCACTGAACCTTTCGTCGCTTGTAACATAGTTTTTGAATCTTGTACCATTACAGAACTCAATCTTGCTTTCACTTTAACTTGTGAATCACATTTATGCTCCGGTGTCTTCACTAGTGAGCAGCCACTAACTTTGTTTCCCTGTTGCTCATACTATCGCCATTAAATTCATGAGCCATAGCTCTGATACCAATTGTTGAGAATCGGATATCCAATCCCACTCCCAATCTTGTGATCTTAGTCCCAAATCTTTGCTTGTGGATTAAGAAACATTAAAAGCGTAAGAGAGATAGAACACCAAGTATTTAACTCGTGAGCGAGTCTTGCCCTCACTCTAACACTACACACCATAAACACGAGCTAAAAATAATGTTCAACTAGTTAAAGCCATTCAAGAACCTTTAGCTAATGTCTCTTAAGATTTTAAAAATTCCTTTGAGCCTCTGTGACAGTCTCTGTTTCAACAACAACTGCCTATCTTCTGGCTCTTCTTTGTTCATGTTTTGCTGTGATTAAGCTGTTTCTTTCTTCCTTTGATGAGTAGATGAAACAGTGATAAACATAGAAAGCAACCCATTAACTAAAAACAAAAATAACTCTCCAAATAGACAATTATAACATTAAGAGGGAATACACAAGTAAAAACATGCAGCTAAGTTATGATTTCAAGAGCATGCAGGAATGATATATATGACATAAAGACGACCTGATCGATAGCTTGAATTGTAATAGTCTTGGTTCTCATTGTATGTGTAAGTTGAACCAAAGAAGTGTTGTATTTTTTGGTAGAACTGTTGATGTGTTTCTAAGGTAAAATATAATGTAATTTCTAGTAATGTACTATAAACTGATATATATATATAGTCGGTTAAAACAAAAATTAAGATAGATTTAGATGACGATCTATCACAAAAACATCAAGTGCATTCTTATATTGATAATATATCATATATCTTCAAGTAACTTTTCTAATTCAAGATCCCTACTGATTTCCAAGACATCGTTGTCGGATTCGTAAAAGAAACGGTCTCCAACATGAAACGGTTTCTCTTCACTACTCCACTCGTTATATAAATCAATCTCGTAAACATTCCATTCTTTAGAGTCATCGACCTTATATATCTCCCCAAGAGGAAGGATCTTTCTTGGTAGTGGTGGAGGAATCGTAGGAGACGTATCATGGACGACAAGAACTTCAAGCCTCAGTCCTAATACGCATTGACCTTGGTTTGAGCTTATGAAGTGGTGGTACCCTAGTTCCTTGAGAGTTACGATATCGTATCCTGTGTTGTAAACTGCTTTAGGTGAAGAAGAGTTGCAAAAATCGAGTTGTAAACCGCTGGAGACTTGAGTAACGTCGTTGAGGTTGTGATTGTAGTCGAAGACGAGAATATCTCCAACGTGGAACTCCTTATCCTCGACCCAACTCTCATAATACATGTCATCCTTGGCCGTCCATCCATCGGAATCTCCGACTTTGTAGAACATAGCGGAACAACAACTTGTTGTTATCATCACGAGCATGAACCCTAAGATCTTCATTGTTATCGACATGAATCAAATCAACAAAACAAATATATTATAATAGGTTACAATAACGTTCCTTTATATATAAGGTTTTTTTAGTCAGTAGTTTTACGAAGATTCCTAATCCTTTCCTTTTTAGAATTTTATTTCTTTTTTTTTTAGGGTTATTTCATTTATTTACTTTTTTATTATTTCTAGATTAATCGATGATGACGGCTTATCGATTCCTAAAATTTTTCTGATTAGGTTTCTTTATGTTTTTTTATTTATTTATTTTATTTTTTATTTCATTGAAAATCTTATACTAATCCTATTTCACAATGAAGTCTCCTATATATTATTAGTTTCAATACATTTTTTGTGTAATTATTTAAATGCATGCCATGATAATTATATTTGATGAATAATTTTAGATTGAATGAATCCATGTGCCAAGTTAAAATTAGATTGGGTTGGTGCTGAGAGTTTAGGGAAAATGCTCGTCCATCTCCTGTACACTCCAAGTTAGAAGAACATCCGAGTAAATAGTTCTATTAACATTATATAGAGTAATTAGATTGTTTTCATTCTTTTTAAGGTCAAATCAAATTATTATTAAGTATGTCATTAGTTTTATTAATATTTCACCTAACATAAACTCTCATAAACTTATCAATACCCCCTCCATTTAAACTGGTAATTGATGTTTCAGCTTAAAATCTGGAAATTGATGTTTCAGCACTTGTATACTTTTCCAAGAATGTTCATGTTCTAGCAATCCTCTCCAATGCACCAACCCTTCCAAGACTCCCTGACTATTGTATCTTCTATCCAACACAGATTCCGGAATCAAAACAAATTCATCAACATCCGAATCCAAAACTGATAGATGATTAACTTTCTAATGAACACCCAAAACTGGCTTTAACTGAGATACATGAAAAAACAAAGTAGATTTTGGACTCCTTCGGTAGTGCCAATCTACAAGCTACCTTTCCCACAGCCTCTAATACCGCAGCTGGTCCATAAAATTTAGCAGCTAATTTCTGACAAGATCTCTTAGCTACTGCAGTTTGTCTGTAAGGTCTCAATTTTAGATAAACAAAAAACCCCCACAACAAATGAAAGATCTCTTCTATGCTCATTAGCATTATTCTTCATGAGTTTCTGTGCATGAACCAATTGTGTTTTGCTTTCACAGAATATTAGATTCTTTTCTTTTGATGCATTTTTCCAACTTAAAGTTATTAGTTGATGGAGCTTTAAAATTGAGAATTGGTGGAGGTTCCCTACCATACACCACTTTAAAAGGAGTAGTTTTAACGATTGTATGGTAACAAGTATTATATCATAATTACGCTCAAGATAGAAATTTAGCCCAAGTTTTTGGATGAGCTGAAGCATAGCATCTTAAGTATGTCTCCAAAGTTCTATTTAACGCCTCTGTTTGGCCATATGTTCGAATATGGTATGATGTCTTTAATTTTGTCCCAGCTTCTTTGAAATAGTCAGTCCAAAATGAGATTTGAAACAATTTTTTTTTTTTTGATAAAAGTTGAATTATATTACCAAATGGAAAATATGTTTGAATACAAGAGCTTTGAGGTAAAATGTTTCAATGGCCAAAAAAAATTAAAAATCTATTGAAAGTAAGAAGGAACTATGAAGATAGCTTGTTGCCTATGCTTTAGCAAACTATTGGGAGAGCAGGCGCGTACAACATTTGTTGTGCCTACGAGCCAAAAGAGTGTCCTTAACATTGTGGTCCAACTGTTTGAAGATAGTCTCGATAGAGCACTGGTCACGGTTATGAAGTCTGTTATTCCTATCTCGCCATAGTAGGTACACAGTAGTCTGAGCGACAATTACTTTGAATGTTTGTGAGATCGAGGGAGATTTAGATTTCAGCCATGTGATGAGTGTGTCCCAATTGATGAAGATGCAATTGTGTGATGTTAGTCGGTATAGGACTTTGGCCCAGAGTTGAGAAGAGTAGGTGCAGAGGAGAAACAGAGGTAGCATGTTGGTTGAATGGTAGGTGATCACAATGCTAGTCGAGCGTTGACTGGTAACCTGTCAAGGTTAGCAACCCAAAAATTAAAAGAGTGTTTAGGGACACAGTGTTTACCCCAAATCACGGAGTGCCACCTTTTTGTTGTGCTCGTTGGTCTTAGTTGGTCCCAAGTTTCTTTAGTTGAGAAGTAAGTTTTGCGATTTGTTGGCGGTCCCCATAAGAAGATATCCTCTTCTTGAGTGGTGTTTGGGGCTTGAATAAGTAGCAAAGTTTCTCTAAGAGCCGCAAACTTTGTGTTTCTTGTGTGTCTACTAGGTAAGTACCAACCACTGTTTCCACAAGCCTCAGCGACTGTGTCAGTTGTAGCTATGCCTAAGCGTGCAGGGCCTGTACTGCCTATGTAGTCCCAGAGGATCCCGAGAGGGTTCCAGTTGTCGAAACAGAAGCTTGTTCTTTCACCATTACCTAGTTTAGATTCCAAGAAAGGTTTGGCTATATGCCGCAAAAACAGTATAAACTTCCAGACCCAACTTGTGTTTGCTTTTTGATCCACCAACCAAAAGGATGTATTGTTTAGCTCTATCAGAAACATTATATGCAGGATATCCATGTAGCCTTATTATCTCTCTATTGAAAACAATAGCCTCATCCACTGCATGAAACATATGCATTGATCCAATAAAATTTTTGTATTTGCTTAATTTATCCATCACCACCATAATTACATTCATTCTATGTGACAGAGGTAAGCCTTCTACAGAATTTATACTTATGTCTTCACAAATTCTGAGTAGAAATAACTAGAGACTGCAATAGCCTAGAAGGATAGAGTGTTGAGTATGTGTTTGACAAACGTGACACTTTTCCATATACCTTGCCAATAAACAGACTGTTGAATCCTCTTAACTGTTTTCAAAACCCCTAAATGGCCACCCAATATCCATGTATTATATTTACGAAGAATCAGATCTTTAAACCTAGTTTCTTTAGGTATTACTAATCTATGTTTATACTTCAAGTACACATCCACAATGTTATAACCAACCAATGTTGGACTTTTCTCACTAAAAGTCGTTTTATTTAAGAATCGAACAACAAACAAATGTTAATCTGTTCCAATAAGTTGATATGTTTTGTGTTTCTTACAATACACTCAAACTCTCTTTAGTCATATTGTAATCTATTTTATTAAGACGAAAATCACTCTGAATATTACAATACATGATGAGTATTTGTACATACTTTACACTATCCAAGAGACACATCTCTTGTACACACCTTTTTACTATAACTACTTCTATCACCCCCTTTGGATGATACTCATACAATTTTAATCTATAACATTTACCTAATGTTTTATTTAATACTTAACATATAATATATTGCTAATGATGAGACATGATCACATTCCAACACTCCTCATGACTTCATCATCACACCTAGTTCTTCACATATAACTCTTCCTTGATTGCTTTTCCTTCTCATATGAATTACAACCTTCTTTTTCTTCTAATGCACTGAATTGCATATGACAAAAAACTTCTTCTTCATCACTTGCTTCTTCTAAGCTTAGATTGATTTTTTTACTTTTTCTAAGCCGACAATCTCTTGCTTTGTATACCGGCTTAACACACACATAACATCTCCTTTCATTTTTCGCACTCATTTGCGGAACAACTCTGTTCTTGTTTTTCGCACTCATTTGCGGAACACCTCTATTTTTGTTTTGCCAACAATTATCCTCATTGTGATTGTTACACTCACAAATGTCACACCATTTTTTGGTCTTCTCATGACATTTGTCTTCTTGCTTGTTTCCTCTTTTTGAACCAAGCCTTCCTCCATAGAATGCACCCTCATTGGAACATTCTTCTCGGATACTCAAGTGCTTCTCATGCGCTTTTAATGTGCCTATCAATTCTGTGATTGATAGCACTTATAGGTCTTTTGTATCAAACATCTCTGGTAATGAGATCAACACCTTTTGAACCAAATGGTAATCGGTTTTCTCTTCACCATGAATTCTAAGTTGATTTCCTATCTCAATCAACTCTGTCGTGAAACCATTTATATTTTCACTCTCCTCCATCTTCAGATTCTCATACTCTCTTCGTAGAGATTGAAGATTTATCATTCTCACTTGAGAACTTCCTTGGAACTCCATCTCCAATGTGTTCCACGCTTCTTTCGCACTTGTTGCGGAAGCTATTCTCAGAAATATTGCATCCGAGACTGTTGTTTGAAGGATCTGAATTGCTATCATATCTTTCATTACACGATCATCTCTTTCCATGATCATTTCTGGTGATTTTTCAGATGTAGATTCACTTATTTCAACTTCATCTTCAATGATTTTCCATAACTTCCTTGTTTTCAAGATTGTCTTCATTTTGATTTTCTAAAAACTGTATGCTTCTCCATTGAAGATTGGAATGACTTGTTGTATAGTTGTCAAACTGTGTTTTGATACCATGTTGGACTTTTCTCACTAAAAGTCGTTTTATTTATGAATCGGACAAAAAACAGATGTTATTATGTACCAACAAGTTTTGTGTTTCTTACAATACACTCAAACTCTCTTTAGTAATATTGTAAACTATTTTATTAAGACGAAAATCACTCTGAATATTACAATACATGATGAGTATTTATACATTCTTAACACTAAAGAGACACATCTCTTGTATACACTTTTGTACTATAACTACTTCTGTCACACCCTTTGGATGATACTCATACAATTTTAATCTATAACATTTACCTAATGTTTTATTTAATATTTAACATATAATATATTGCTAATGATGAGACATGATCACTCTTCCGATAACCAATCTAATTCCGAGTTATATTCTGATCGGTCAAATTTTTTGTACAGCTCGGTTTTCAGATCGGATCAGATCGATAATCGGATTCCGAATTCTGATCCGATTTTGATACCTTCGTCATCCTTTTCTCCATTCTTCTGTTCTTTTATTTTTTTGTAAATCTTAAGCATATTTTTGTAGATCTGAAGCTTTGGAGCTTCCTCTAACATGGGACCATCTGAAAAGTAGAACTTAGAATAAGCCAAATCCATTTCGTGATGGATCAAATTCTGGTGACATTTTCGTGGAAGATGAAGGTGCAGAAAAAAAAATAGAGATAGAGAAGATAAAGAAGAGAGAGAAAAGAAGGACGTGGGCTAGATAAATACATAGTTTGCAGAGTTAGACTTTTATTACTTTTGAGCATTTTTTAATTTGGGCATTTTGTTTTGGGCTTACATTAATTTTTTTTAATTATGAACAATCCGATTAAAAATTATATTTGGATCAGTTTCGGATAATTTTTTTCTCTTCCGAATAACCCAAATTCCGAATAAAAAATATCAGTCCGATCTGATATCCAATATAAAATCCGATTGGTAAAAAAAATTTATGTCGAATATATAACCCGATTACCGAATAACCCGAGTCTGAACAACCCGAACAACCCGAATGTCCAGGGCTACAAAAATTTGAACAAAGTCAAACTTACAACTAAAATTTTATTTTCGTTTTTTTTTGGTCGACAATGTAAGTGAAACTATCTGGTTGATCTGTGTGTAGCTATGTTGCTATGATAATACACGCGCTGGTTCTGAACTCTCGCACCAACCGCTAATTTATCCGCCTCTTTGTTCATGGCTCTTGGTATCCACTTTAAAGAAAACTTCCTAATATTCTGCTTAAACTTTATTACTTCATCTAACATCAAAGAGAAGGCTGGCCAGCTTTGAAGATCATAGAGCATCTCTACTAGATCGAGATAATCTGTGTAAAAGCATATCTCAAACTCTTTTATTGTGATCTTACTCTGAATAGCCCAAATTAGTCCTTCCTTTTCTATATGCAGAGAGAAAATACTCCTATATATGTTCTTTGCCCCCCATTGAGACGATATTCATACCTCTTTTTCTTTAAAATCCATCATAAACCTGAAAATTGATCTACATACATCCATGATCCATCAACAAAACACTCTAATTGATATCGTTATGCATTACCCGTTAATCTCGTTCCTATTTTATAGTCATATCTATGTTGATCTTCGAGAGCTTGAAACCAACTATTTGTCTCCACTTCTGCCTGATTGAGAATTCTCATTGGCTCATAGGACGTATTATTAAAACATTTATCATTTCTAGTTTTCCATATATACCAAAGGATCTACGGATATGAAACTTTCTCTTCGTACATTTCTTGTCTTGATAATAAGAAGTTCATACTCGTATACACCGCCCTTTTAGGGAATAAACCTGGTATCGCACCAACCCATGACAACGCCCATACTTGTAAAGCTGGTGGACACTCAAACAACACATGATATACTGTTTCATTATCAGCTCCATATGTTTGGCATATTGTATCACAATTTATATCTCTTTGATGTAAATTTGCCATAACTGGCATAATTCATGTCATCACTTGCCACATTAAGTGTCTAATTTTGGATGGACAGCCTATCTTCCACACTTTTGCTATGAGTGAATTTAAATCTGGCCCCTGAATCAGTAATGTTGTTTTCTTTCTTTTTGAACGTAGTATCTGATAACCCGACTTAACCGAGTATTTACCTTATTTTGAATAATGTCAACCATAGTCGTCAGCTTTTAATTCCACACTCACTGGTAATCCTTTGATTAGCTTAATATCTTCTTGGAAAACATTTCCTTCAAGCATTGAGATATTTCACCACCTAGTTTCCGGATCTACTAAATGATTCACTTTAAAATGGGGATTAGAGTTTGTCCCCTATATATAGCTAGCCTCGATCGTAGAGCAAGAATCCAAGGATCATCCCAAACTGAAATTAAATGACATGATCCCACTCTTTTAATAAAACCTTGATCTACCAGAGGTTGCGCAGATACAATGCTTCTCTATCCATATGATGGGTTATGCACTCTCCCCACATCTAGTGGAGAAGAATTCTGGTAGTACCGTCCCTTAGAAACTCGTCAAAAAAGTGATTCTGGTTCTTTAAAAAGTTTCCAGAGCTGTTTTGCCAGTAGGGCAGTATTAAAATCTTCTAAATTTTTGAATCTTAACCCTCCACTTTGTTTTGTATCGCATAATTTATCCCATAATTTTTAATGCATACCTCTATTTTTGTTTATGATTTGTAAATCTATATTGAAATAATTTTTCTGTTATATTTGTTTAAATTTTCATAAAATGCAATATAATTTAGATTTTATTTAATGTAGGGGGTGTTATTGGATTAGGATTTAAAATGATTGTATTGTATTTTATTTTAAGAAGTATTTCAAAATACTACCTAAAATGATGGTATTTTGATTACTCATGTTTTAGAAAAAGAATACAAAAAAATACATTGAAATCCAAATGTAAATAACTTAAATCAATATTGAATAACACTTGATTTTAATGTATTTTGAAATCAGTAATCAAATGTTTAATCCAATAACAATGTATTTTATTGTACTTTTCAAAATACATAATTGAATAACATGTGATTTGATTGTATTTTAAAAATACAATAAAATCTATTAAAATACAAAATTGAATAACCCCACCGTAGTCTATATTTTAAATGTTATTAAAATAAATTTAATTTAAAAGAAAATAATTAATTATTTTTAAATATCTATAATGGAGTTATACCATTGGAAGAGAAAAAAAACTAAAATCACTTTATTGGGTTCTTAATTTTGATTGATACAAAATCTCCACTATGTGTTCTTAGTTTCCTTTTCTATTCATCAAGATTTAACTTCGTAGGTCACAAACGTCCATTTTGTATTTTCTTCAAGAAAACTGTGACTGATTGATTTAGGGCTCACGGGCTCGACTCTAAATTTCATGTATTTGTTTGTGCTCATGTTTGGAGATATTTTATCAAATTTTCAAACCCTACTCATACTCCATTGGTAGTAGAGCCGTGCCTAGATTCCTAAGAGCCTAAGGCGAGTTTAAAAAAATGAAGTTTTTTAATAATTTTTTAGATTGGGTATTCGGATTGAAGTGTGCTTTAAACTTTTTAGTTTTCGAAAAATCTAATTGAGATATATTAAAAGTCGAACACAAACTTATTTAATTTGGTTCAGGTTTGATTTGATTTTGCAGAAAAAAAAATACCATAGAAAACTAAAAAAAACTCGAAAGTCAGAGAAAAAATCTTAAAACCCCGAAAATCCTAAAAATCTGAAAAACACAAGAAACCGAAAAACTCCCAAAAATCGAACCAAAAAGTAATAACACTAAAAACTCCGACAATCCATATATAATTTAGTTTATTTTGGATAAAATGAAAAAGTGAAATCCAAATCTGAAACTGAACCGAAATAAAAAAAAATATTAAACCCATAAACCATCAGTTTTAACACTTAACCGGTTTGGTTTTTGTTTGGATTTTGAATTGGTTTTTTAAATTTTAGATTCTTTATATCAGTCCTAATTTTATTTAATAAATAAATATAGTATAAATTTTTAAAAATATATATTATTAAGAAAAAAACTAAGCTAAGGCATATTTTTTTATTTCTGTTTCAATAAATTTTTGGATTTTTGTATAACTATTATAATACATTATAATTTACAATATAAAATCTTTAAAAAAATAAAATTATTCGGAGGCCCTAGACGAATGCCTTTTCTATTACACTGTAGGCACACTGTAGGCACGACTATGTTGGTAGCCTTACATGCTTTCTTCTGAACCAGTTTTCTCGTCTTTCCAAATGATAAAAAGAAAAATATATTTGATATCGTATGAGGTCCAAACTAATCCCAAGAAATCTTACCCACCTTATAAAATTTATTGAAAAGATATAAAAAAATTTATATAGTTTTAATAGTTTAGATTTCGTATAGAATTAGGCAAATCAAATTCTCTAAAATAATGTAACAATATCTGATATGGTAAACTGTTACAATCCCTGTAACTTTATACATTATTAAGAAAAGATGACTTGTGTTTCTAAAACACTAGTAGAGTATATAATTATATTGTCTAAAATTTTGAGTTTTGAAATATTTCCAGAAGCTCAGATTAAAATCTTCCAAACGTATGGGGTTAGGTATTTTATGTCGTTTTCCAACAATTTTGATGTTTCTTAGACGTTTAAGCATGTTATGTCATAATTTATGACCAACCAAACCAAATATCGAATCATATTTTTATTTGCTTCTCTTTCTATTTGTCTGAATTGGCAGGGATTTACATATTTATATTTTATATTAGTTAATTAGAATATATAGGATCTACGTAAATAATACATGCATCCGTTATGCTGATATAGGATATAAAGTAGATTTTAACAAAAAAGAAGAAGGATATAAAGTAGATGATAGTGGATAATGTTCTAGAATTTTGTCACCTCTTTCAACAATTCATCATACGAAACTAAATAAAATAAATATGAAAAAATTATTCCATATATAACCTATCACTACTATAAAGAGAAAACGTAATTTTAGACAAATATTTTTGACGAATTAGTTGAAAATCAGCGAATAAGTTGTGGTTGAAGGTTTTTTCAAATTTTTTTTGTCTTTGTTTTCTATCAGAATTATATATANAATATTTTGGTTAAAAATCATTGACAATTTGCGACCAACAAAAGAGAAAATATATTTTGGTCGAAAGTTGTTTTTACTTTTTTTTTGAAATATTTTAGTCGAAAATTTGTGACCAAAAAATACGACAAAAAAATGAAATTTTTGATAAAAAGGACTTTTGTTATTTTGGTTAACATAATTTGGTCAAAAAGTTTTGACCAAAAAACGACGAACTCATAATTTTACACCCAAAATCTAAAATCAAAATTTCTTTTTTCAAATATTGTTCCGCAGAACTGCTGGCCAAGGAAGTCGTTTAATATAGTTGAAAAATAGTGTTTGGCTAAAAAGTTAGATATGTTGTAACGCTCTAAATTAGAGGACATTCATTGTACACTATTACATTTCAACACCTATAACATAAAAATGTTACATCCACCGAAAATCTATTAAACATAGGCTTTAGACGCCACATATACCTAATTTTCTAGGAACAGTAAACTTTAAAATCTTCACTGGTAATTTTGCTGTATTGGAACTAGTAACACTATTCTTTACTTAATATTCCAAAATCTAAGTATTGTTATTGTTTTGTTGTTTTAAGGATTGATATTTTTTTTTGCCTTCGTACGTTCAGTAACGCGTATCATATCATTATTCAATAATTTTTAAAAACATATATNAAAATATAAAACGTTGATGAAATTTTAAATTCATATACATAGACATACCTAAAAACTAAGTATATAAAATATACTAGACAATCATAAATTCAGTGTAGTGTAGTGTAGCTTATAAAGAAATTGAAAAAATAAATTTTCTATGGTTTAAAATTACATGTTAAATTTTAAGATTTTTAAACGAATATTTTAAAATTCATTAAGCATTAATTGGTAGGAGTAGGTCTAATGCATAGAAAATTATATATTCGAAGATTAATTTTATAATATTTTATTTAGTTTATTAATACAATAGATATATTATAAAATTAATTCTCAAATAATTGTCTATGCATATAATATTATTTTATCTATTATTTAATTTAATATAATATTAAATATATTGAAGTTACGTTATTGTGTACTGCTTAATTGTTTAGGCAGTTATGCATATATATTTTAAAAATAATAAATATAAAATATTGATCGACATAGATTCGTTTTGAACACATAAACAGAAGATTAATCGAATAATCAAAAAAAAAATTAGAACAAAAGTTTTAAGTAAATATTATTCCAATTTTATAAAGGGGGTTACATTTTGTTTTCCAGCCTTAATAGAGGTCTATAATTTCAGAGCGAGCTAATTGGAGATTTGTGAGTTTTGATATTTTCATTAAAATATGGGCAATTCTCAAAAATACCATCAAATTAACTTTAATTTCTACAAATACCATTAAAATTAATTTTTAAAAAAATTACTATTTAATAATTCAATTGAATTAAAAATTAGATTATATTTTTGAAAATTATACAAAATCCAAACAATAAATACTAAACCCAACCACTAAATACTCAGGCCAAATAATAAAAAATTAAAGTCAACCACTAAATACTCAACCTAACATTAAATTAAAAATATGATTTTAATAAAAAATGGTATTTATGTCTAATTAAAAAAAATAATGTAATTTTGTCTTATAAATTATAAATGATTATATTTGAAGGAATTACTCTTGAAATATAAATCAGAAGTTTTAATATATTGACTTATTTTAATCAAAAAATTATATATATATATTGGCTTTTTAAGTAAATGTAGGTAAGATCTACAAATAGTAGATATGATTGGTCAACAATAAGGGTCAACATTTATATGTCTATATATTCACGTAAACTCTTGCCTTCTGATCCAAAACAATCACTTTTATCTTTCTTCTTAATTGAATAAATATAATTAATAATTAATATCTTCAATGGAACCCAACTGCGTTCAATTTCTCAAGAACAAGACAATTCTCGTCACCGGTGTTCCCGGTTTCCTCGCCAAAGGTTACATACATGATTACTTACAAAAAAAAAAAAGATTTTGTGATTCAATCCAATGTTTGTGTTAATAATTTTTTGAAACTTTGAGTTAGTGACTATGCTTCAATTAATGAAATCTAAAATTTAAAATTTTTGTAGTGTTTGTGGAGAAAATATTGAGGGTACAACCAAATGTAAAGAAGCTTTACCTTCTCTTAAGAGCAGCAGATAATGAATCAGCCATGCAACGGTTTCGCAATGAGGTATGAAATATAACATTTTCGTTAATATTTGTATAAACAAATTAATATTATATTATATTTTAGGATTATAATCTGACAGTTAAAAATATAATACTATACAGGTTTTAGAAAAGGATCTATTTAGAGTGTTGAGGAACACTTTAGGTGATGAAAATCTCAAAGTTTTAGTGTCAGAAAAAGTAGTTCCAGTTTCAGGTGATATTTCCGTTGATAATTTGGGAGTTAAAGATTCTGATCTCTTACAACATTTGTGGAATGAGATCGATATCATTGTCAATGTTGCCGCCACAACTAACTTCGATGAGAGGTATATATAACTACTAAATATGGTCGATTAACTTTTGATATTTTAAAAATGTATTGAAATATAATTATGAATTTAATTTTTGTATGTATACATAAAGATATGATGTTGGTCTTAGCATTAATACATTTGGACCACTCAATGTACTTAACTTTGCTAAAAAGTGTGTTAAAGGACAGTTGCTTCTCCATGTCTCAACAGGTAACTTCGATAATCTTATTATTATTAATATTATTATTATTACTATTATTTTTTTTTGAGTAATTTTTTTTAATACTATCATTTATAGTTTATGTGGTAAAATTACATTATTTTTTTTAATTAGACATAAATATCTTTTTTTATTAAAATTATATTTTTAGTTTATGTTAGAGTTGAATATTTAGTGGTTGAGTTTAGTTTTTTATTGTTTGTGTTGAATATTTAGTGGTTGAGTTTAATATTTATTATTTGGATTTTATGTAATTTCTCCAAAACATAATTAAATTTTTATTTCAATTAAATTATTAAATGATAATTTTGTTTTAAATCAATTTTAATAGCATTCGTGGAAATTAAATTTAATTTGATAGTTTATAAGAAAATTGCCCTTTTTTTTGGCTCATATTATTATTTTAGTTATATTTTTCTATGTGAGCCTATATTATACGAATGATATATATGGTTACAGAAACTTCAACTTTGAGTTATTATTACAGCGTATGTGTGCGGAGAGAAGTCTGGACTCTTAGAAGAGAAAACATTCGACATGGGAGAGACGTTGAACGGACATGGAAAATTAGTTATAGAGACCGAACTTGATCTAATGAAGCAGAAACTTAAAGAACTACAGAAACAAGATTGCTCAGAAGAAGAGATTGCACAGACAATGAAAGATCTTGGAATGTCTAGGTAAATGGAAAAATCAGAAACTAGTTCTTATATATAGTTGTAAATATACATAACTTGTTTTAATAATTAGGGCAAAGCTTCATGGATGGCCAAATACATATGTGTTTACGAAATCAATGGGAGAGATGCTTCTTGGTAACCATAGAGAAAATCTTCCTATTGTTATCATCCGTCCCACGATGATCACTAGCACTTTTTCAGAACCATTTTCGGGTTGGATAGAAGGGTTAAGGTAAATGTACAATGGTTATGTTTTGATGATATAAACCATTTTGAGACATGTTTTGTCAAGTTCATGACTCTCTCTTTACGTTCAGAACAATAGATAGTGTGATTGTTGCATATGGTAAAGGAAGGCTTAAATGTTTTCTTGCGGATCCAAACTCAGTCCTCGATCTTGTAAGTTCAAGTTAGGTTGTGAAGTGTATTGTGTTAAACGCCAAATATGCGTTTACATATATTTCTTTGTGGTGCACTAAATTAAACGTTCACAGATACCAGTGGACATGGTCGCAAACGCAATGGTCACGGCTGCGGCAATACACGCGGGGAAGTTAGGATCTCAAACCGTGTACCATGTGGGCTCATCTTGTAAGAACCCTATCACATTCGGACAGATTCACGATCTCGCGGCTCGCTATTTTACCAAAAACCCTCTAGTTGGACGCGATGGTTCACCCATCATAGTCACCAAAGGAACTATCTTATCCACCATGGCTCAGTTCAGCTTATACATGAAACTTCGTTACAAGCTACCTTTGCAGGTACCCATTAATTCTTATTTTGTTTTCTTACCAAATGCAAAATGTTGAAAAGTCTTCATTTGTTAACAAATATTATTTATTTTTTAATTATTTATAACAATTTCTTGTGCATATATATATATTTATACTATCAGATGTTGCGATTGGTAAATATAATTTATCCATGGTGGAGTGGTAATAAATATAAAGACATTGACCGTAAAATTAAGCTAGCAATGCGACTGGTCGAGCTCTATAGACCTTATGTCTTGTTCAAGGGAATGTATGTATCCATCTATTTCTTCATTTTTTTCCAAATTTTTATATTTATTTAACTCATATTGCAGATTTGAGGATATGAATAGTGAGAGCCTGCGGTTGAAAACAAAGGAGATGAATAAAGAAATACCTGGTTTATTCGAATTTGATCCCAAGTCTATTGATTGGGAGGATTACATCATGAACATTCATATTCCAGGCCTCATAACCTATGTACTAAGAATATAAACCTTTGTACATTAAAATGTAAATTATTTACATTTTCGGTAACCTATTATTTGAATCGAATTATAATTGTGTATTATGGTGGCAAAAAAGGTGTGTTATGCGATTATTAAACTAAATTTACATTTATTGAGTTATGTTCTTTGTAACAAGATTTTTTATGTTCTACTCTTGCATTTCTGGAATATCCAAAACTATACCAATGATTTCAAATTGGTGGTTAAATTTGTGTTAGAACATTTTGTAATGTCTTATGCAATATTGATGAATCTATATTATATATAAAGCAAGATGAAGTTATTCACCTATAAGACATGTGCACCTCTCTCTTACAATATGCTCATGTTATTTATCAGTCTCTTCTACTTCAACGGTTTTGTTATCTTTCTTCTACTACAAAAAAACATGGTTTTGGTGACAAAAAAATTGATTGCCAAATAGTCGCAAAATAGGGATTAAAAGGCGATTACTAACTAGCATTAGTCGCTAAATAGTCATTAAATAGTCGCTATTTGACGACTAATTAGCGACTTAATATTTTAACGACTAATTATTACCTAGATTTAATCGTTATTTAATCATAAATACAGAATTAGTGACTAATTAGCGACTAAACTTGTAGTCGCTAAAACACAGTTTTCTTATGGGTAATTCTGTCTAATGACTTAAGAACAAGGGCAGTCTAACGATTCTGTGCCACAAAAGGAAAATTTTAAATTGTGTTATAGGTTTTAATTAACTAGGGGCTATCAACATAGATTGGTATGAAGCAATAATTAAATTATAAATAATGTTGGCAAGAAATCCCAAATTTTTGGTTGCATCTTACTTACCAAACTTTCGTAAAGAGTTTATGGAGCTATGGACCCTAAGCATGCACATTTTGTTTACCTAATATTTATTCAAATATGAAAGGCTCTAAAGATTTTCACCATCAAGATTTGATATGATGACCTTATAGTTAGAGAGGATGGCATTTTAGGAGTTTTTCCTTAAATTAATGGATCAAATTTTATACAAACCCCTAATAATTTACAATCTATATTCAAAAAGGTTCATTGTTTTAGTCAAACAAGTTTTTCTTTTGGTAAACAAAGTCAAACAAGTTGGTGCAAATATATGGACATTATGGTGATTTAGGAATTGAGGGTGTTGGATTTGCAAAGATCTTTGGAGAAGTGTATCATTTCGATTTCATATTAAGATAATAAACTTTTCTCTCAAGAACGTAAAAAAGAATTATCAAATAAAAAAAAATAAACGTAAGAAAGAGTCAACATGATCTACCCCTCCGCCTACGCAGATCTCATTGTGAAAGACCTATTACTGGAATATTGATAGGGTAGAGCCAAAAAATGTGAATTGTACCGTGCCTAGAGTTTTAGAGACCTAAGGCATAATTGTATTTTTTTAACACACTTGTATATTTTTGGTTTAAAACAAAATTTTGATATACTATTTTATAACATATAGTAAAAATTAAATATATTATTTTGTAATACAATTGATATAATTAACAGTATATTAATCTAAAAATAAAATTTACACTATTTCTTAAACTATCAAAATATAATCTATAATATTTTGTGATTTAATTTCTTAAATAATATTATATTTAATTTATAATATATTAGAATTCACTAATAAATAAAATAATAAAAATAAATAACACAGAATTTAATAAACAAAAAAAATTTTAAATTGAAACAATTATACTATAAATATGTTTTACAATAATAAATGGCAAAAGAAAATTAAATATAAACCTCAAAATTTTGTAAAAAATATGTGGCCTAAGGCAAATAACTTTTTTGCATTCACTAAGGCACGCCTCTGGAGATTGCTCGGCAATAGGGAAAAGGCTAATTTTAACCCAAACTATTAATATGGTTTATTTTTTATAAGAATTAAAATATCTGATAAAATTTTTTTATTTAAATTGAATAAAATCTAAATTTTTTATTTTAGTTTTAATATCAAATAAAAATAAACATCTATATAATATATCTCATTTTGAGTCAATTTATACATAGTTGTTTATATGTATAAATATAGTCGATCTTGACATAAAATATTAGTTAAGAAAATTTTATACACAAGTTAAAATACTGCATTATTTTTTTAATAAAATAATACGACATCATTTTGAAGAACAATTTTAAAATTTATTGATGAACCCATTATTTGAACCATCGATCTCAAAATTTTAGTGTGTGATTTTTACTTATTGACTACAATTATTGTATATGTATAAAAACTTCATCAAAACAAAAATCAAAGAAAGAAATCTAGCGCTTACCACCACTTTTGAAGAAAACGAACAACATCATCTTCAAAACCACAAAATTCTTCTCAAGGCGTCAAGCACTTCAATGGAAAAGAGAGAGACAGGACAAAAGGGAGAAATGAAGAAGAAAGAGGTCTCCATACTGTTCTTCAACTCCCTCTTGGACCTCAGGCCCAATAGTTTTTTGTCACATTAAAGGATCAGTTGGGCTTTATGGCCCAACTCACCACCTCTTCATCCTTTACACCAGTTTGGCTCAACATAGGCCATTGAGCCCAAATCACTTTCTCTTATTTAGTTTGGGCATTCCAAGCCTAATAATTCCCAAAACTTAATTTCCGATTGATCTCGTAAATAAAAATTCAACAAGTTTATTCTCCGCTTTTGTTTACAGATGTTACAATTTTATTATTTAATATATCAAAATAAATTATGTTAATTAAATAAAAATGTTATTACATATGTTATTTTGTCAATAGGTATCCATACCAGGCATACATTTATGCCTGTAACAATTGCAAAATTTCTCTTTTCCCCTAACAATACAATGCCCTAGGTTTGATGCATATCCTTCTTCGATGCAGTCACGATTGCACAGTGCTTTGGAATTTTGTTTATTACAGATTCCTGGTTGTGATATCTTGCTTCGCATTCCTTTACATGCTTCACTCTGCCGTTTGCAGCGCCTGCACCATTCAGGGTCATTTGCTTTTTTGCAGTTTTCATTGCACAATTCACGAAAAGGTTTGCTTCCTATTCTTGTTCCTAATGAAATAAAAACAATCAATAAGTAGTATATTATATTGTTTTATATGTGCTAGAATTTGATTTATGTATTGTAGTTTGATTTCACAAATAAACTGTTATTGAATTTTTTGTTTATGCTATTAAAGATTAAAAAGTAATAGATACTTGTAAAATATTTCATTACTTTTAAATACATTTTGATTATTTATTATAAATTATTATTATACATCAAAACAACCGCTAATAGGATTTTTATTATTTTGTTTGTGCCAAACATTTAGAAATAAAATATAGATATATAGTATGTGCTATAAGTTTTTTTAACAATAAGGAAAATATAAGAAAAGTAAAAGTTGAAGAATCATAAACAGTAAAAAATTTGAGAGATTTATAGATCATGATATATCTTATATGCGAAAATCAACATCATTAAGAATATGTTGAAAAAGACTACAACTAAATTTTTAGCCATTTTGATTTCTTTTCTTTATTTTTGTTTATTTTAATGACTGAATGTTTAATGAATTAACTTTCAATTTATTAATATATTTAAAGAAATTTTACTTCTAAAAAAAGAAGAAAAAGAAAAGGTAGTACATGGAAAATACCTATAAAAATGAACCACAGAAATTTGATGAACAAAATTTTTCTCTCTTTTCCTCCAAATTATTTTAATTATCTTCATTTTGAAATACTGTATGGGATGACCATTTCAAAATACTATACTGTACTTTTTCTCCAAATTATTTCTGCCTCCTAGCTCATCTTTTATATGGGATGACCACTTCAAATCTTCTCTCTAGAATCTCTCAAAGCTAGTTTCACCATCTTTTGCTGAAGATGGTTCTCTGATAGTCTCAGCCTCTAATTTTGTTCTACTCAATGATTCTCCTACCGGAGTTCCTTTTTGGCGACCCACCGGTGGCTAACCTCTCGACAGTAGCCTAAAACCCTTCTGCTATGTCTGCAGTTCCAGAAGCTCCTCCACAGTCGTCATTCTTTTCTCTGCCAGAGATTGTAGCTCTGTCTTGTGCTCCTTCCGTTCCAGAAGTTCCCCCGTCAGATCTACCAGTTTCTATAGTTTCCGAACGATCCTTTGTTGCTCCACTCGCCAGATCTGACTATCTGACCTCTCTTTCTGTTTCCCCTATCCCTTCGGATAACCTTTTCTCCTCTTGTTGAAGCCCTCTTTGTCTTTGTCTATATTCTTCACAGCATTAGATCTCTCTCTCTGGAATTCGCAGAGCTTCATCCTGCGTTTGCCATATCTTTTCCAGCATCAGTTCTGCTCCTTCCATACCTGCTGGCTCTTCATCTCGGGTCAAATCCTATGTTAGTGCTTTGGATAGTCACACCTCACCTGTGATTCTGGCTCCTAGCTCATCTTCTTTGTGGGCTGACCGCTTTAAACCTTTTATCTGGAATCTCTCAAATCTAGCTTAACCATTTTTCTCGTAAGATGGTTCTCCAATAGCCTCGATCTCTGATTAAGTTTTACTCAATGCTGCTCCTATTGGGATTGCCATCTAGTTGAGTTCTTCGATGGGACTCTTCTTTCTGCTGCAAATACTTTCATGGATTTGAACCCCTTGGGGCAAAAAGGTAGAATCTCTATCGAACATCACTGAAAAAAAGTTTGTCTCATCTACATTCCTTGTGAAGTCACAAGAAAATGGGCTCTTGAAGTAGGCCTTTGGCAGTCGGGAAACTACTCCTTCTCAGTAGTCTTGTGGGTTCCTTCTTTAAATCTCACACTTTTCGTGTTAGATTCAGCTTATATTTGGGTTATTCTGAGTAATGTGCCGTCTCAGATGCATTCTCTCGAAAGTCTTAGTGTTATTGGCTCAGGTGTGGGTGATCCTCTCGATACGAAACACTGGCTCTTCCTCCTTTCTCATCAAGGGTTGCAAATATCAAGGTGGAAGTAAACCTAACAAAGAAGCTTCCATATATGGTCACTGTGAATGGTAAGCTTGGTAATTTTGTTTCAGTCTCGACAGAATACCCTAGGCTTTCACCTCATTGCTCGAAATGTGGGAAATTAAGGCCCTTCGAGATGTGTTGTCCCTCGCTTGCTGCAATGACTCAGGATGTTACTCCAAAGAAAAATCATGTCCTCCTTTCTCAAGATGTCTTGTCTCATAAGTCAAGGCTCCTCCCCAGGTCTATCTTCCCTAAAGATCTCGCTCAAGGAGCCTCCTTTTGTGTTGCTCTTCGTCGGCTGCTTCCTCATCCTCATCCCTGGTAGTGGATCATGCTCATACTATTCCTTCTCCCGACATGGTTCCCTTGGTTGAGCCAACAAGTATCTTGGTTTCATCTTCCCAATTTGCTAATGGGGAAGAAAGAACCAACATTTCCCAAGTGATTTAAGGTTTTGTTTATCATATCCAGAATTTGGGTTTATTTATAGGCTTTATGAAAAGGGTAGGAAGAAACATCAAAGGAAAATGCGGAAACACCAGTTCATTTTTTTCTTTTTGTGCAGCCTTGAGCTCCTCTCACCAAGGTTTTCAACTTCAGTCTACCGCATAACATTCAAAGCCTCCTAGGTTTGTACATGCTGTGAATTCTTTTGGACGCTTTCACAAGCATGCTTCATTCACCCAAAACTATTACATGTCACTCCACCTGTTGTTGTTTATGTGAAGTGTTTTTGCTGGAAAATTAGAGATCGTAATGAAAGCTCGAAGCATCTTGCAACATCTCAAAATCACTAATTGGGCCAGGGGTGAAAGTTTGGCCGAAACTTGTGGACAACATAACTCATTAGGAGATTTACCAACCTCTCTCTCACATACTTAAACCCCACGAATATCACTTCTATATAATGCGATTATGGTGTTATCTCACTGGTGAGGACCTCAACCCAATGGAACCAGAGGCACAACCAGTATCTGTACCAGTGCCAAGCATTAGGAGAAGCTCCAGGAAAAGGCATGGACTCAGAAGCACCAGAGATGAGTTCAACCAAAGCATTGAAGGTCTCATCAAATTACTGGAACATGAATACCTCAAGAAGACCTTACTCATGGAAGAGATACTTCAAGAAACACCAACAGAGAAAGGACAGAGGTTGATAATCTCGGATATAAAGAGTATTACAATTTGTAGAAGAACAATAAGGCACCAGTCACCATCTTGACATTGCTTCAAGGAGAACATCATGAAACTCTCTTCTTGGCTAAGCCACAAGGTGAGTATTTTGATTCTGGTTTTTCACCGAGTGTTTTGTGTTTGTTTTGCAGGAGTTCTTGAGTCATTTTTATTTATCTTAAGTTCCAATAATAATGTATTAAGGTCCGAGTGGTATACCACTTAAACCTTGGGCTTATAAGCCTTTCTATTCAAGTTAGGTCAATTGAGTTTTTTTGTTGTTTTGAGTCTTTAAGCTTAGGTCATTGAGTCTGTAGTGTGTATTGGGCCTAGAAACCCCATAGTTGACGAGTTGCAACTATAAAACTCGATCAACTATGTATCTTTTACCGACAATCAATAAACATAACATTTTCTTACAAAGAAACCTTAGTCATAGCTAGAACCCTTGTTTAATCCTTCACTTGTGTGAGAAGCCTCTTGAAAGATTGTTCTCTTAACATATCAAAACCTTCACCATAAGATTTGTGGCGTCCATCAATCCACCCTTCATTTAAAACCATTCTCATCCACTTGTTTATCTCGTTTGTGAGTTACCTCCAAGAAAAGCATCATCCGACCACTTCACATCCATCTTTTGGGATTAAGGATTGTTTGTTACCACCAAATTGAGCCTCTATCACTATCCTTATACTTGTCATAGTTTCCAAGCCTTTATAATCTGGTAGCAGAGCTAAAACCTCCTAAAACCGGTTGCTTCTACACCTTATTTTTCATTTTTTTTGCTTTTGTTTGTTTTGTTTACTTTAAATCTACAAAAAAATATATTGTTATTTCATATCCATATCATTAAAAGTTTATTTGTGTTTCAGGATCTAAAGATTAATAAATTAAAAAAAAAAAAAGAACTAACCTTGTTGTAGGTCATCCGGGAGCAACCCACGGCCACACGGGAAGGATAACGTAGAATCCCACTTCAACAACGAACTCGAACTGCACTGGTTTAAGATAACCGATCAAAGATTCATTCTAATTATTAATCTTTGTTAAAAAAATATTTAACCCGGTCAATTTCTAAATCATGATCTAAACGGTTCAAAATGTGACTAAATATCTCTAAATAAATCAGCTATTTACCAATTAAATTAGCAAATTAATCTTAACAATTAGTTAGATTATATTAAAATAATCTAATAAAAATTCTACTAAATATACTGTTGGATTCAGTAATTTTTCTAACCAATTTAATGATCTCTATTCTAAGTTTTACTCCAAATACGTGATTCATTTAAATAATTTAAGGTCATGTACGTCGTCAATAATATTCCACTCATGCTAAATCAGTTTGGTCATGTGTGGTCAATTAAGAATTATTACTATTATTATTTTGTACGATCTGGTTCAGGTTTAGTTCAATCAAACCAAAAATAATATGCCCTCACGTCAACTTCATCTTCTCCAAATAACCCTCACAACTTGCAGAGAAAAAATGACTAGTCCATACGTGATTTCAAGGGTTTAATTATGCCAAGTCTGTGAATCAAGGGCAATTTTCATAAATACCACTAAATTTACTTTATATTCCATAAATACGATTAAAATTTATTTAGGACAAAATTACTATTTAGTAATTCGAAAAAATCAAAAATTAGATTTTATTTTAGAAAATTATATAAATTTTAAAAAATAAATACTAAACTCAAACACTATATACTAAACTCTAACCTTAAATACTAAATTCTAATATCTAAATCAAAATTTTAAACCCTAAATACTAAATACTAAACCCTAACAATAAATACTAAACTCTAACCCTTAAATAATAAATATTAAACCCCAACATTAGATATTAAACCGTAATATTAAATAAAAAATATAATTTTTAATAAAAATACATTGTAATTAAAAATAGTATTTGTGTCTAATTAAAAAATTAATGTATTTTTGTCCAATAAACTACATGTGATGGTGTTAGAGGGAATTACTCTTGAATCAATTTATTTAATGTGGAATCTAACTATTTTATTGGAAAACACATCAAAAATAAATGAGATCAACCGCTTACCTTTTCAGGTGTCTCTAGCAACGTGAATCATAACTCCAACAATGGTGATGGTGACTCAACAATGAAGGATCTCTCTTGATGATGTGGATCTTTCTCGGTAATCTCCTCCGACGATGGTGGCAGCTTACACAACTCTGACAATAATTACAGTCTTCGATGGCTTAATTAAGAGGTGGTTGATGGCTCAAGGTTTTTGTGTTGAGTCTCTCTGTCTGTCTTCTCCTTTTACTAGGTTTAGAATCATTAATGGGCTTGTTTTGGGCCCTAATCCTTTCAGTAAGGATCGGTCTGTTACACATAAGATGAAAACAAGACTGAATCCTAAAATACCTAGGTCAAGATGTAAGGAGGTACGACTAGAGAGAAGTTGAGAAACAATTTAAAACAAACGAGTGAAAAAACATTTAGAGAAGTTGAAACACAATAGGAAGCAAACGAGAGAAAAAAATACTTAGAGAGTTTGAGTCTTTATCTTTGGGTTTTAAGATTTGTTTAAGTTTGTAAGCTCCTTCTAATTTTGTGCTTGCAATTATTACACAGTATAAACTTTCCAACAAACTAAATTCCTTTTATTAAAATCAAACACCAATTAAAGTTCGAATAAGAAATCTACCAACGACAGAACCAAACAGAAGATAAAAGCCGTAGGAAAACGTAAAGTGCTTATTTGTTTTCTCCTCATTTTTTCTTTTTAATAAAAATTATTTATTTTATTAGGAAATAAATATAAGAGGATTTTAAAAATGGACATGAAAATACCTCAAATAGATCTTTACAAAATTCATATATATAACAGATTTGAAGCAATTACTGATTTTTCTATTGTGTCAAGCAATTAAATACTGTCAGATATCTCAAAAAAAAAATCAAAATATTATATAATTGGAACCAAACTCAGACACTGATCAACTGACATACATATTAAAGACACAGGTCTTTGTACAAACAGGTTAGAGATGGTCTTTGAAAGTTTCCTAAGTTATTATGATTAAACAAAACCTTAATCTCTAATCATCATATGTAAAAAAGTTTAGTACAATTTGAAATTAATGCAAAAAAGAATAAAAGAAAACATTTTTATTTGACACTAACTAAAAAACAGCTATAAAAAATAATGAAGCAGCATCACAATACATAGAACAATAAAAATTAAAACAAGATCACAATCCAGATAAGATATAACTGAAATAAAAGAACAAAATATCGTCAAATATCTTAAATAATTCATAAATGATTATAATTTTTGTTTTTGGAGACAATAGAGGAAAGTTATAAAGACCATGTCTTTGAATTGTTCAAAGATACTGGGCATGCAAACTTAAGAAGTTCATAAAACAAAAAGAGTTCAAATCTCAAAATACAAAAACCCCTCAAGTTCATTCTTCTTCTTCAGCTTTCTCTCTTTCATATGATTTCTATATTATTCTGACAACTCCATCGCGAGTTTTTGCGACAACAAAAGGGCGCTTAGTGCGGGGAATGTTAGGCCTTACTGGTGTCTTTGATGGACTTACCCTTCAAAAACATAAAGATATATCAACATAAAAATTAATACAAGTTTTCCGCAAGAAAATTAATACCATTTTGTTATTACTCTTTTATCATAGGAATTAAGTAAAGAGTGAGCCTAACAGAAATAAATGACTTATCTATCAATATCAAGTTAGGGATTTTAAGTGATGACTAAAACCTAAAACTATAATATAATGAGAAACTAAAACTAGAAGATGAAGAAAAAAGTGAGTTAGATTAAATAATAAATTGAAATATTTACCTTATTGGGAGTGAGCCCAACATAACACCATTGCAGTGAAGAGCAGCAATGACGCTCTCGGCCTACAAAAACAGACCAAAGTATGAATATTCATTGAAAAATTCAAAATAAACAAACAAAAACATCAAATTTGAGTTTATGCATCTATCTAATTCGTGAGATTCAAAGAATCTAAGGAATGAACGTTGAAAAATAAGAAAAGCTTTATAAAATGCAACATATCTGGTTATTTAATGTATCTGCATAACTGAAACTCTTTGATCACCATAACTAAATGGGAACAACTTAATTGAAAACTTAGGCAAAGAGAAGTTACCACTGCAAACTCAACAAACGCAATGTGGGTTTGATGGTGATGATTGTATCCAAGCTTCATACGATAAACCTAAAGAGTATATATATGACTGTTTAGCTTAAACACAAATATACATGCAAAACAAACCAAATTTTACCTGTCCGCAAAGCATTTCAAAGAAGCATTTCACATCAGTTTGAGTAATCTGAAAAAAATGATTAAAGTTTATTTTCTTTTATTCATTAAGCAATTAATTAATAGTCTTCCAAATAAAAAAATTAAGTTTGACGTACTTGCTTGTCAATATTGGCACAGTAAATAGTCCTCACACACATCTCACACTCCTCCTCAGACTGTGAGAAAGAAAGAAAACACCATTATCCATGAGAGAACGAATTAACTAATAAAGTTTTACACCAAGAATATATATGAACTTACTATTGGAAGCAAATCTGGGTTCACTGGTGCAATAGCAGTTTTGGAAGGAAAAACCTTAAGTGGGTAAAAACCAAGCACAGTACCAGACATGGTTAGTGCAGCCTTAGCTCCATCTGCAGTCAACATCTCTTGATTAGTTAAGACACAGTTTTCTAACTGCTAGAATATTTCAACTAATAAACAAAGGAAAAATACCTTCATTGGTGAATTCAATGAAAGCGAAACAAAGCGAAGAGTTAGGATTATCGCAAACACGACAATCAACAATCTGTTGATCCGAAAAATGACAAAAAAATGATATGAGTAAACATTTAAGAGACTAAAACATTTGAATCTTAGTAAAGATTTATGTTAAGTACCTCTCCACAGTTAATGAAGACAATCGCAAGGTTATCCTCAGTAATCTATAAACAAAAACAATTAAGTGGTTATTAAATGTATTTCTAAACGATAAAACAATTAAGATAAGCAATGGTTTTACTTGTCTTTCGATGTCTGAGACATATACTGTTCTTTTTATCACATCCTCTTTCTGAGCCATGCTCGTCCTTCTATTCATTATTTTACTCCCTTGACCAATGCTCATTTCCTGTAACAAACCAAACACACAAATTACTAGATAGATCTATACTCTTTCCTTTCATACATCTACAGCTTATAATACCATTTTTTGAAGAATGTGTCCACAGAAAAATATGTATACATACATAAAAATATACATCATCAAAATCTAAGAGAAAATGATTATAAATTCAACAATAAGAGTTCACACACAAATAAAAATCGGACAACCATACACAAAAACAGATCTATTTTATAGATATCTAGTGATCTGTATATGTAGTAACCAGACATCAAATAAAAAACCAAGACTGTCTATTAAACATAGCAAAATACACAAACTTTTTTATCAATCCATCAAAGAATTCAAAATATAAAAGTCATAACTCAGCGGATTATGATGAATAATAATATACCATTGGCATAGCTAAATTATGACTTCCTGTAAGCCAACTAGGGTAGAACTCTGGAGCCATGGGATTCAGTTCAGATACATAGCTCAGATCAGTAGAAGGTTTGTTAATAATGGTTGCTAGATCAGTGTTGTTTGAATTTTGACGAGAAGATTCCACTTGCACACCAGCATTCTCAGAGATAGCCATGATCAGAGCAAAAAAATGTTGAAACTGAGAAGAAAGAGATGAAATGAAAAGAAAAAAAAAATTCAACAAAGATAAGGAGGAGAACTCAACTTTGAAATTATCGACTAAGCATAAGAGCGGACTTTTTTATATAGCATGTAATTAAGAGTTATGACCAAATAATAACAAAACTTGGAAAATTGAAGGAGGATATTAGAAAATATCTTTTTTAAATTGGGAATCAATTAATATATTTGACTTGAATTTTGTTTTCTTTTTTTATATATATAAAATTATCAATAGTTACTTGTTTATATTTTTTATTCTTCTTGTACTTATTTTATTTTTAATTTATTTTTATAATTCAATAAATATTTTATCTATTTTTTACTTCTTAGCAAGCTTCCTCTTTTTCATTTGTAATCCACATAAATTATTTATATTCCAAAACAATCTGCATTATTAGTCTTTTAATTTATCAGTTATTTGAACTATTCTTGGTTAAAACTTATAAGTTTGGTTTACATTTGTTAAAATTTATCATAATATTTCAATATGTATAAGATATTTTCTTAACATATGGTGGGGTATATATAAAAAAATTATTGAAAATTTTCCTGATATTAGTTAATGTTAAAAATAAAGCTTGTTTCAAAGAGATGAGAAATAAAAGGTTGTGTAAATTATTTTATATATATGCTTTTTATATAATTTATTTAGAGATAGAAATATAAACACTTGGGTAAATCTATTTTCTCAAGTAGAATTTTACAGGTATACTTTTTATAATAATGTATCTATGAGCTGGAAATATTAAAATATGATTATTAGATAACCACAAAACAGTCATGTAAATCCTTCTTTCTAAGTAGAATTTTATACATATACCTTTTATACAATATATCTATGATCAGTAATATTATTTTATGGATATACCTTTTAGATAATATATCTATGAGCAGTAAATAATACAGAAAATATTTATCAGGTGGAAATTTAAAGAGTATTGTAATCCCTCTTTCCAAGTATATTGAGGCAAATATATTTTACATATATTTATGAGTTGTTAGTATTACACAATGTATTTCAAAGATTCAAGTGTGCGTACATAGAATCATCTGTGGTGGACTCGTATAGCAGGTAGAACTTTTTCGTCATAAACGACATCATACATGCAAAACCGTCCGTCCAATATGTGGATGTTGCAGAAAATTTTTGTCCATCATGGAAATGTCTTACATGCATAACGACCTGTCAAAATATTTGTGTCATGAAATAATTGTAAGTAGAATTTTTTCTTTTCGTGTAACATACAATAACAGTATGATAAAAAAAAAATTAATGAAGCAGAAACAATAAAAATCAAAACAAGATCACACAATCCAGACAAGATATAACTGAATAAAAGAACAAAATGTCATCAATAATTCATAAAAAGTGTAACATCCATGATCCAGTTTAGGATCACAAAGTCGGTTTATGATTATGGTTTGCCGAGTTTAGTTTAATTGAATGATTTACCTATTCGGGCCAGGTCGGCTTACTGTGACATTGAACCGAATAAATCAAACCATAGCAATTGGACCGACCCAAAAACCAAGTTTTTATCGAGAATCAGTATTTCCGAAGTTTCTGAGATTTTGAGATTTTGAGTTTTTATCGTTGCTGTAAAGTTGTGTAATTGGTTTTGTAAACCCAAAATAATTAATTGAATAATTAAAAAGAGCTGGACTTAGAAAACTCTACAAACTTTTAATTATTAATTTATTTAAGAAGTTGGATTTAAAAAGCCTGAAAAGAAGTTAATAAATAATTAATAGAAGATGGGCTTGGAAAACCTTACAACTTTTAATTATTTAAAGCGACTAAATTGGACCAGAAGCTCAAAAGAAATTTAAGTGATCACATGATTAGCGTTTTAACCTCAGGTTTTAAATTTGTGTTATAAGGATTTTTGGCATAAACCCTACAAAATTGTTTTAAATGATTTATTTTTGATATAAATTGTTTTAAATGATTACGGTTATCGCTTAACAATTCATAAACAAAACACAAACCCAAAAGCTAAGAAAAATCAAAGAAATCATAGTTTTTTTTGCAATTTTCGTGGTCACCTTCAAAAAGAGAAATAAATGTTCTATGTGTGGCTCAAAAGCAAGAAATTAAGTCTACACATGAAGATGATGCAGACAGAACTGATATGTCATAGTACAAAATACATTTGATATATCCAATCAATTATAAAGGTATTAATTTTTTGTGGATTTTTATTTAAGCCTTATATCTAGATTTACCAATTTACGGATTTGAATTTGAGTTTATATTTTAAGAGTTATTCACGTTTTTATGAGGTCATATATTGCAGACCGACGTTTATTCAAACTTAGATCCCGAGTTGATCTATGGTCAGATCTTTCAGATATTTTACGAGAAGGTTCAACACATGTAGAGGTTGATTTTCAATGGTTGGATTGTGAACTGGATGGGGACATTTCGGTAATTTTACGGATCAGGGGCATTTTGGTCATTTTGTGGATAAAGGGTGTTTTGGTCTTTTTATACACCTTTAGAGACTGGTGCGTGCATGACCATGGTTCGACAAGCTTGATTGATTGCATGAATTCTGTTGATTGTGTGGTCTTGATGTTTGAGTTATTGAGTCTTGCATTTTGTTTGATAAATTATATTAAACCGGTGTCGGTTTAATATTTAGTTTAAAAATTTAGTAAAACAGAGTAAATGAGTAATTAAATAAAATGTAAAAAATAGATTAGATTGATAAAAACTTTGAAAATAACCATAAAATTGAGATTGACTTCTAGTCCGCGGGCGTAATGAGTAAAAACCGTCTGACTAGATGAAAACCAGGCGTACCGAGTAAAAATCGGTATTAGAGTAAAATGTTATGTTTGGGCGTAACAAATAAAAACCGTTCATCACATGTTTGAAAAATTGAGAAAATGGTGATAATCGGGCATAACGAGAACCGGTTATCACATGATTTGAGAATAAAAGAAGAATTGAGAACATATGGTTAACTTGGATTGACAATTATTCACTCTTGCCTACAAAAAACCGAGTAGACGGGAGGATTGCACAGTCAGTATTTATTAAATACTCATAGCACTATTTCGCGTGTGCAGGTAAAAGAAAAGAAAATCAATGAGTTTGAACTCGCGGGATTGCAGCTGCGAGGTGATGGTATACCGGTGTCGTTTTCTGTTGTTCGTTATTGAGTTATTTGAGAACCTAGAATGAGTCTAGGTAATTTGAGATTGATAATCATTTGAGTAATATTATTTTGGTGTTTATGAGAAACTATTTATTGAATTAAAAAATAATCCAGACTTTAGAACTGGTAAGTATGGGATTATCAGTTGAGTAATAATTTTTTTTTAAAATTAGCGGTTTAGCATCTAGAGAACCGGGTTGGGGTGTTTAAGTTTGGTATCAGAGCAGAGTTTTTCTAGGGCAATCTGAGTTTGTTTTTATTTTTGAGTTGTGTCGGTATACCATCCTCCAGCTAAGCGATTCCACGGTAAGTCTCATTTTGAGCTATTTTATTGTTTGATTAGTTATTTGAGTTGAGTAAATTTTCAGATGGCTAATTCTACAAATTCTGATACGGTTATCTGTGGATGTGATCGAGGACATGGTCATCTTGGTATGGCCAGTGCTGAGTCGGCACAAAGCACTTTTGAGGGAAGGGCCAGTGTGGGTGCTGCTGAGCATGCAGCACAGGCTGAGCCTGTTGATGTGGGTGTTGAGGCANCCTGTTAGCGATCTTGGTAGTGCGGACTACGATACTAGTCCTGGCACCAGTTCCGATACCGATTCCAGTTGTTCTAGAGCAAGTGGGAGTACCAGTTGGGGTTCTTGGATTAGTGCCAGTAGGGCCTACGTACTTGAGCATTCTGGATCACTTGCACCGTTTCGGAGTCATCTTTTATTGTTAGCTCGAAGCCAGATGAGGCTAAGGAGTGGATGGACTGTCTAGAGAGGAGTTTCTGATCAGTGAGGTGTTGGGTGTTTGTTTGAGAAACTAAATTAAACCGGTGTCTGTTTAATATTGAAAAAATGGAGTAATTGAGTAAACTTTGAGAATTAACCATAAATTGATATTGAGTTATAATCAGTGGGTGTAACAAGTAAAACTCGTCTGACTAGATGGACCGGACGTAACAAGTAAAACCGGTTTTGGGGAAATGTGATAATCGGGCATAACGAGTAAAAACTTATTATCACATGAATTGATAATTGAAAACACATGGCTAATATAATTTGAGAATTAGTTATCCTTGTCTACAAACACCGAGTAGATGGGACGATTGCTCACTCAGTATTTATCAAATATTGTTAGCGTCATTTCGTGTACGCATGTAAAGGAAAAGAAAAGCAATGAGTTAGAGCTCGTGGGATTGCAGCTGCGAGGAGATGGTATACCAGTGTCTGTCTATGTTGTTTTAATTTTTTGAGTTGTTTGAGAACCTAGAATGAGTCTATGTAATATTGAGATCGTTGAGTTGATGGTTTATTGAGTTATATATTTGGACTAATATTATGTTTGAGTTTAGGAGAATCAATTAAGTGGAACTAATTATAGAATTAAGAGTTTATCCGATACTTAGAACTGATAAGTATGGGATTATCGGTTAAGTAATAAAAATTTTAAAAATTAGCGGTTTAGAGTATAGAGAACCGGGTTGGGATGTTTCAATTTGGTATCAGAGCGGAGTTGTTTGTAGGACACTCTGAATTGTTTTTGAAATTAAGTCGAGTCGGTTTATCATCCTCCAGCCAAACGATTCTAGGGTAATTCTTATTTTGAGTTAATTTTATTTGTTTGAGTATTTGATTGAGTTGAGAGAATTTCTAGATGGTTAATTCTGGAAATTCTTATGTGGTTATCCATTGACGTGGTCGCGGATGCGGTTGTCGTGGACAAGACCGTGGTAGGGCCAGTGCTGAGCAGTCACAGATCACTTATGTGGGATTGGCCAGTGTGGATGCTGCTGAGCATGCAGCACAGACTGAGCCTGTTGGTGTGAGTGTTGAGGCACCGTTACCGGAAGAGGAGATCAGCCGCAATGGACAGCTATTACATTGGGCTTGTTTGCAACCTTGGTAGAGCAGACTACGGTACCAGTCCTAGCACCAGTTCCGGTATTGATTTCGGTTGTTCCAGAGAAAGTTGGAGTACCAGTAGGGGTTCTCAGAGTAGTGCCAGCAGGGCCTACATCCTTAAGCGTTCTGGATCACTTGCACTGTTTCGGAGTCAAGTCTTTTGCTAGCAGTTCGAAGCTAGAAAAGGCTGAGGAGTGGTTTTACCGTCGGTTTATTTGGAACTCCTCCTTCAACTCCCACAACTTCTTTGTTTGGAAAATTGTTCTCATTTTGATGCGCCAAAATCCATAGTTCTCACCACTAAAGATCAGAATAACTTGATTCATTGTTGTCTATATAATCTGGCTCTGATACATGTAAAGAATTTTCAGTTTCAAAATTATTTAAATGCAGGATTGGACGACAAAGAGATTTTATTCTGTTTCAACATATCTGATTAATCTGTTCTTCAAATTTTGTAACACTCTCTGGTTTTGATCTTTTATTATGAACAATGGATTTTATGAAAACACACATTCTTTATTTATTATCACGAATGTATATAACATGAATAGATATAACTGAATAGGTGTTACAAACCAACACAAGTCTTCAAACATAACTACCAAATAACTGCTTTGTAGAAATACCTCATAATATGTTCCAACACGACGACTTTTATATTATACTATATATCATAACCTATATAACTTAATATATATATATATATATATATATATAACTTAATTGACTTCAACAGGTCTGCTGCAGCCACGGTTGTTATTTGGAACTGTCGGGTGTAAAGCGCAAGTTGTGGGTGCAGGTTGGTGAGGAAATTAGTCAGAGCATGCGCCTCAGGTAATTTCAGCCTGGTTAGTGTACTTTCAAACCTGTCCATATATTCTTCTACAGAATCTCCAAATTATTTCGCATTCATTAGCTAAGATAAAGGATCACCATAAGCTTTACCAAACCGCATAGTCAATGGCATCAAGTAATCTGACCAGCTAGGAAAAACACCATACCTCTCAGTCATATAATTATGGTGCCATTTAAGAGCTTTTTCCTCCGATTATATGGATGCCAGCTGAACCTTTGCCTCCACAGCTGTATTATCCAAGAGAAAGAATTGTTCACATTTATAGAGTCAATCCCTCAGCTGGGTACCATCAAAAGGGGAAAAACCTATCCTAGATAATCTGGACAACAATCCATGATGCTTAGGTTGCGGTTTCATACATACCTACGAGGATATGAAAGTTTCAGGTTCCGATCTCGCGTATTCACCAGGATCTGATGGTTTTTGCACCCTTTGCTCCGATCTCATCTATGCTAGGTCAGGAATATCGAGCTCGAGAGGTTGTTTTTGCGGATCCTTGGGGAATAACTCTGGCAACATGTTTGTGATACCATTTAGCTTCTCATCCATCAGATTTGACAAAATGTTCGTCAAGTTGTTTATTAACCTCTATATGTGTCTAAGCTCTCGTCTCCATCTTCATAGCAGCTCAAACTTTTGATTTTCGGCTCCCGAAAAAAAAACGCAACGCACTCTGATACCAATGAAACGGGATTAGTAAGTATGCAAAACCCTGAGCTAGAAATCTCTTATGAGACTCAAAACCCGTAAGAAATGTAGCCTAGAAGATGATTTAGATTAAGAAGAATCCCCTTAAGACACACTTTCTTTGATTAAAGAAATGGCAACTTCAACAGATTGTAAAGAGAAAGACTTTTGTCAAAATATTCTTAAAAACTCAGAGAATATTTGTTGCGGGTACATAAGGTGCGATCTGATCTCGGTTTACAAGCCAAACCGGGTTGAAGTTGTTAAAGAAGATAACCAAAGTAAACCAGAGATATAATTCTCTGTTACAGTCATTCTCTAGATGTTTTTCAGTCATCAAGGAGTTGGAGTACTCCACCTTCTCCTGCACCCCATTTGCCAGATCGGACATTAAACTCAAAGACAATCTCAGTGCAAGTTACATTTCTTTCTATCTCTATTATGTATATATGCTCCTTTAAAATGACATGTAGATAGTTATATCCATCTTCTTGATATACATCAAGGCCATTATGTTTGTACCTGATGTGATGGAATACCTCAACTGTGTTCCCAACATCAGCCTCAACAACACCCTTATCAACCAGTAAGATGCAAGCCTTAAACCTCAAGGTTCTAGAGAGAGGCCTTTGAACTCTCATGTAACTTCCATCTTTAGCTCGATAAGTGAAGTATGTTGGCACTTTTCCACCAGGTAAGACCGCACGTCTACAATTAGTCTGAATGATGAGTTCTCTTGCTTCTTTATTCAGCTTCAAGCAGTTAGTAAAGTTGAGATAAATTTTTGGATTATGAAAAGAGCAATCTACAATCTCTAGAGACTCACAATTTATAGCTTCTAAGAATGATAAGGAATCCGGAATATTTGATAGTGATATCAACTTCTTGCATCCATTGAGTGTTATTACACGAAGACGAGATATTTTCTTGATCCATGGAGGAATATCTTGTAGTTTTATTTCTGTATCATCTAAGTGAAGTGTTGTGATAATGTCAAGAACATGTGGAGATTTATGAAGGTTTTCACTATATGACATTCGCAATGAATCAAGACGGGGCCATGACTTGATCGACAATGGCACTTCTTTTATTGAAGTTCCAGTGAGCTCAAGATACTTGATGTTTGTAGAGATCTCTGGAAAGCTTTTCAAATGAGAGCAATCAGTGAGATCTAGTTTTTCGAGAGACTCCAAGTTGATGTTGATGGGAAGAACCTCTAGCTTTGAGCATCCTTTCAAACTCAAGTAATACAATTGCTGAAGTTTTCCTATAGAGGATGGTAACTCTACAAGACCAGTGCACATATCAAGAGACAGCTTCCGGATATTAGTGGCATTTCCAATAGAATGAGGAAGCTCCACAAGACGAGTGCACATACTAAGATACAATGTATGGAGATTAATGGCATTTCCAATATTATAAGGGAGTTCCACCAAACTTGAGCAGCCTATGAGACTCAAGTGCAAAAGATTAGTAGCATTCTCAATAGAAGAAGGAAGCTCAACCAAACTTGAGCATCCAGAAAGAATCAATACTTGGAGATTAGTGGCATTCTCAATAGAGGAGTGAAGCTCCACCAAACTAGAGCAATCAGTAAGATTCACTTCATGAAGATTAGTAGCAGTTGAGAGATCAGGTAACTCTTTTAGATTTTCTGAACCATAAAAGTCCATCCACTTTAGGTTTCCAAGGAACTGTACAAACAAATAAAGGCAACACAGAAGAACATATTATTTAGGTGAAAATATTTATTACAAATGAAAGAAAAAAAACAAAAATTAAACATCATGGAACCTTTTGGCCTTCCCACAACTTCTGAAGTTTGCTGAAACGCATCTGAATTTTAACTAAGTATTTCGTATGAAATGTGGATGGTAAAAGTGTCATAGGAAAGCATTCCCATTCTAGTAATCTGAGTTTTCGTGATAGATATTTCAAACCTTGTGGTAAGTACAACTTATTTTGCATGTCGCCATATTCGCAGTGGAATCTTAAGAATTTAAGATTAGGCATCTTCTTGAAGACTCTCTCATTAACATTTATTTTGTGTTCGATCTTTGACAAGTTGAGATCTATGCCTATAACATTTCCACTACCCTGAAAAACCAAATAAGACAATCACTAATCAATCTTCATATAAAAAGTTTTAATCTTTTATCTCATTTTGTAAAAAGATATTTTAATATAGTTTTACATAATGGAAATAATTAGTTTTCTAATGATCTAAATCCAATAATTAAAGGCAAAAATGTAAACACTTACAGCTGTATCATCATTCAGTACTTCATATATTTCATTAGCATCCACCAAAAACTGACGTTTCCTAGGCTCATGAATGGACTCATGCCCAAGCTCACAACGAACGATTTCTCTACCCAACTGTACTAGTAGATTATGCATCTCTATCCTCTCATAGTCAATGGATATGAAGGATTTTTCTGCCAAGATGTCAAGGATGTGTCTCACATTGAAGAAATCCTTTGCAAGAACTGCTTCTAGTATCTCAGTTGATTCACCTTTAAAAAAGCAGGCTATATGAAGAAATAAATCTTTCTCTATGTTACCTAAAGCATCATAACTGAACTTTAAAATGTTCTCAATATCTCCATCAAGGCAAATCTTTAACCTTGGAAGTGCATTTGTCCACTCCTGCTTAGACCTCCCTCTAAAATAAGATCCCATAACCCTTAGTCCTAAAGGGAGTTTACCTAAAAGAAGTGTAACTTCCAACGCAAGCTTCTCGAAACCCTCTTTAGGAAACTTTTGATTAAAAGCATACATACAAAAGATTTGACAAGCTTCATATGTTGATGGATAATTCACCTTGTAAATATGGTTGACGCGATGTGCCTTCAAAAGCTTTTTATATTGGGTTGTGATAATAATACGACTTCCAGGACCAAACCATCGAGTTTCTTTTGCGATAGCATCTAGGTATATTGAACGATCAATGTTATCAAGAACAACAATAACTTTCTTATCGTGTAACATGTATTGTACAACTCCTAGATGAGGAACCTCGATGTCCTTGTGGTTGGTTATATGGGACATAAATTGTTTTTGTAAGTGCAACTTTGCATTGTAGTCGTCAGATGACAATGGTCTTGCACACATGTGTGCTTTCATATCCTCCATAAAAGCACTCAGATCAAAACTGCTAGAGAACTTTTCGAATAAGAATCTAGCAATGGTGGTCTTACCAATCCCGGAAGGACCCCAAATTCCTACCATTCTCACTTCATCTGAATCTAAACATAACATAGATTCCATATTTTTCATATGACCTCTCATCCCAACTAAGCCATTGAAATCACTTGATGGTATAGAATTAGTTAACTTGTTCAAAATATCATTGACAAGTTTTTCAATCATGGATGCTTCATTATACCTAACAAAGGAGGATTAATCAATCCATAAAAAATCATGAAAAAATCATATACACATTCAATATAGTAGGATATATAGTACAAACCAGTTGCGAGAATCGTAACCAGCGATTGTTGCTACTTTCTCCATAGCTAATCTCCATCTCCTAATAACCTCACTTGTTTGACCCACACAACTATTTCGAAAGATACTTCCAAAATCTCCGGTGAGTTTCTTTACATTATATGGATCAACTTTATAGAAAATGGGTATCACTGTTAGTCCCAACTCTTCTTTACATTTCATGATCTCCACCAACTCGTTAAGACACCACTTTGACGAAGCATAGTTCATTGAGAACAAGACAAGCGCGATCTTAGATGCTTTAATCGCGCTAATGAGTTCAGGACCAATGGACACTCCTCGCCTTATCTCATTATCAATGAATGGAATGATTCCTTTTCTTTGAAATTCTTTTTTTATATGACTGAGAAAATCTCTTCGGACATCTTCCCCGTGGAAGCTCGGAAAGACTTGATGTGTCCAGTTTCGAGACGAATAAGAATGAAGAAGTGATGAAGAAGATAGAGAAGATGGAGCTGATAAAATAGATAAAGAAGAAGCAGTATTAGTTTCTTTGTTATCTTGTTGGAATTTGTATTTTCTAAAAAACATGATGTAGCCTATAGCGGCTATAACCAAGACAAGGAAAAATGAAGAAATCATTAGTATGGTAGAGAATGGATCAAGATTCTATATCTATGGAGTAAGGATTAACAAAGAGGGCTGCGTATATAAATTTATATTGGATAATTAACGTGACTAGCTTGAGAAAGAAGCTCCATTGATGTTTCCTATTGCCAACATCAACAATTATATATTAACATTGTATTTAATCATGTGGGGTCCACTGCTGATGGAATATCTTGGAATCTAAATATTGACATATATTTTCTATTCCTTATTTTATCTTTTGGTCAAATCCATAGACTTTTTATTGAAACTTAAACGAGTTGAATGTTGAAATTTGGACCCTGCCAATTACACAGCGAGAGCTTTGCCATAACATCAGCCGACTAGTTCTCTTTTAGGTATATTTTTCTATGCTTTAAAATCGTTTGGGTGTCACATAGAGAGTGATCTTATATTTTCTTTATAAAAGTGAAAATAATTAATAATTAACTATGTGGAGAAGGTCCAGGTCCTAGCATTGGCTCCTCCTCCTCCACTTCAGCCACCGCTAATTCTTTAGTTGGATTTCTACTCTCTTCCTCAGCTCAAAACACCTTAATGAAACTTTGACTGAAAGAGAATAAGAATATAATCTCCATTGGGTCTGATTTAAGCCCATATAGGAATTTAAAAGCTTAACCCTTTGGGATCAACTTTGAGCTGTTCATATATCCAAATTCAACTCCACTAGTTTTCTCTAGGATATTTCTTTTTTTGATATGACAGCATGCAGGATATGTAACTTACTTTATCTTCAAAAACCAGCATCTAAAGAAACAATGATCTATACTTGTTCTTGCTGAATCTTTTGTTTATGTAAATGTTAAATTTTATACTGTTTTCAATTTTTGACAACGGTTACACATATAAACAATAGAGTAGAAAATCAAAATTTATTAACAAAATAAGATAAAAGATTAAAAACCAAACAAATAAAAATAAAATAAAACAACCCAAACCAGGAATTTTGTTATAGATCAGGATAAGCAAACTGAGTTACAAAAGATCTAGCAAACAGATCGGAGGAAACATGGAATGTTGGAAGAAGAAACCCGTCATCAAACCTCGATCATGCTTGTAGAATCAAGAGAGGCTACCGTCGTGGAGCATTATCTGATCTGATTAAACATTGGTGAAATTATTTATAACACTACATACTTCAGATTCAACTGTGGGATTTAGATTCTATCGGTTAGTTTCTAAATTATGTATAGAATCATAAATCATACTTGATTATAATAATTTTTATCAAATTATTATATCTGGTTGTCATTCAGATTGAATTGAAGTTTTCGCTATGCAAGAATTAAAGTTTTAGAAAATCTTCCTTTCTAAAAAAAGAAAGTATCATCAGAGTTTCGAGAATTGTCAAGGTGAATATGTTGTAGTATACTTGGAGTTCTTGCTGCAGTTTGCTAGCTGATTAGTAAGCTGTGGAGACCAAGGTAATTTCTGTCTTGGTTTAGTAGTGTGGAATGGTGTTATCCCATGGTGTGGCATCGGAGTGTTAAAGTATGAGTCACCGTCAAGTGGACTTATCGGTCGAGTTTTCTTTTTGTGATCCTCGATGAGACGGTACGCCATTTATTGAACACTGCCAAGTGAATTTATAGGTCGAGTTTTCGAGAGACTCTCAATGAGATGGTAAACCACTAGAAGAGACTTGCTATGCGTTTTGGTTACCCTCGGGTTTCTGAGTGATCTTGATGAGATGGTACCTATTGGACACGCTGAGTGTGAGTCCTCAATGAGTTCGAATTGATCATATCTTGAATTTTGAAGAGAAGTTGTGAGTAACAAGAAAAACCAAGAAGAATCTCACAAAGTCATTAAGGAGTTAGAGTTGGAGAGTGACTGATCCATTCATAGACTGATCAATCCATGCCGCCGGGGAGTGTAAGATTGATCGATCCTGGCCAGGTCGTTTGATCTGAAGTTGTCGAGTGTGGTGCAGACTGATAGACCTATTTTGGAATCGATCCACACTTGTGTTACTTAAGGTGTGTACAGACTAATTTATATTCGAGCTGCAAGCCGAAAGGCTATCTTGTGCTAGGTTGTTAGCTACAAGGTTGGTTGCATTGAGTGAATAACAGAGATACCATTTCTTTTCGAACAGATGATCGCGAAAATATTTCAGAGTTATGTGGTAACCGGAGAACTTTTATGAGATTTTGATTTTCGAATTGATAATTGCTAAAGTTATTATAAACTCTGTCTGTAATTGTGGCGACCATGGAGTCGTGCGAGAGGCTAAACTTTACGTCACGGCAAATGGTCAGCATAATGTTATGAGGATTTTGGAGGTAGCAGTGGAGTTTTGAAAAGTTAGACTGCTAGTTTGGAGTATGGTAAACTTTTTAGCGAGAAAATGAGCCACTCATACTGAGATCAAGTGTACGAGTTTGCAAAATCAAACCGACCAGATCAGAGTTGTTGTGAATTGATGTTAAGATTCGAGGACCAATCCAGTTTAGTGGAGGAGAATTGTAATGTCCGTGAACAATTTTTTGGGCTTATTGGGTTACAAGGCCCAACGAAAGCACAGTAATAAATTAAACTAACTTACATAAAGTGATTATTAGCGTTTTAGAGTTCTATTTTCGTGACCACCCTGATGAAAAAAAAATTCAGTAGAGAAAAACAAAAAAAGTAAAAAAGAAAAAGAGAAAACAGATTTAACAAGTTCTGGGATAACAAATAAACGGAGTAGCAAACGAATTCATTTTTCTCTCATATTTTCTTGAGAGATGCAAGACATCACTATCTATCTATAGCCAAAAATAGATCTCAAATCAGAATTTTGATTGAAACATTATGGTCGTTTTACCAAAGTATATATCTGCAGATTGAATTTCGTCGTCGTACAACTTTAAGAAAATTCTTTTAGTGAACCTTGGGGATCTAGATGACGATCTAGCTATCAATGGAAAGTTTTTTATGTCAGCTTTATGTACCCGTCGGTCTATCTGGATGTGGGTAAGAATTATGGCTGTAATATGTGTTTTAAATTGACGATGTTTATGATTGAATTCAGAAAACGCTAATTTAAAACTGTTTTGATGTAATTTTTTCAAAGCAGCGTTAGGAAGTCAACGCATTGTATAATCTTACTACAAATTGGTGGAGTTATTCATGATACTACTTACTTCATATTTGATTATTCTAATTTTGATAAATTATAATATTTGATTGTCATTAAGACTGAACTAAGGTTAGAGCTATACAAGAGTGTAAAGCTTTAGAAAGTACAACGGTTTTACAAAGAAAATTTTCTTAATAAGAAAAGTTCTCTAGAGAGGAAGATTTTCTAAAAGAGAAAGTATCATTAAAGTTTCGAGAATTGTCAAAGTGAGTGTAGAACCATAAGATTATTTCAGAATGTAGTGAATAATTTAATATTTTTTTATGTGAACCAGCGATGAAAATTTTGACATATTGTATGGTATGATTGACATATTGTCTTATTGCATTATTTATCGTTTTATGATCTATATTAGTGCGGAATGTCTCACTCAATGTTGTTTTTCTGATGTTAATACATCTCTTTTTATTATGCATGTTTACAAAAAAAAGTTATAGCATAAAATCATGACAAAAATGAGGGAATGACAATCTAGAACTATGAATATCTGGTGGTTTTGATTGTTTGATTTATATGCATGCTTATGTGTATTCTTTTGAGTATGATATCAATAAAACTACTAGGCTATTAAAAAAAATTCGGATGTAGTTATTTTAATCTTCAAGACAACAACGTAACCCTTTCCAAATTAATTTTTTCCCCCTCGACTCAAATTAAATAAATAGTTTTCCAAGTACAATATGCTGCTTATATATTGATTTTAAAAAAAAAGTAGGGTAGGTTGAAGCCTTATAACTTTTTATTTTTTATTTTATAACTATATTGGATCATTATTGGCCTCAAGTTTCTGGTGAACCTCAAATAAGTAGATACTTTGTAGTTCTGACAAAGAATCATCTATATTCTTATTGAAATAAAAAAGGATCAATATTTTGGCAAAAGAAGAGTTCTATTCGTTAATGTGTTTATTATTCACATTTGCAAAATGTATTTTTTTAAATCCACACCGAAACTGCAGCGACAAGAATGAAGAGAACTGAGAACCCATGAAGGTTGAATTGGTGTGAAAATGAAATCAATGATTGGATAGTTAAGTTTTAAGATAAGCCAAAAGTACAATTACAATAAAGTCATGCACGTGGGTTTACGCATATGTCATGACTGAGGCACGTGGGATCTTTCTTTCATTCATGGAGATCATTTAAAATATTGTTTGTCTTGAATCAAATATCATAAAGACAAATTAATTTTTTGAAGGGAACATATATATATATATATATGGAACTCATTTAGTTGTACCAAAATATAGTTAAACAATAAATGGTTGGAATTCATTCTAGGTGTAAATGTTGTTGCCACAAAGTGCAATTTAACTTCAGTTTTTGAACTGTGTTTAATTTTCTTCTTGTAATTATAGAGCTTTTGTAAAACTTACAAATTTTGTTAGTTTGGTATCTATTCCCTTTATTACATAATATAAGATGTTTAAAAGTACAAAATTTAGGAAAATAAAAAAGATCTTCAGAAACTAAGTAATTAATTTCGTTACATCAAAAATAAAAACTAAGTACTAATGGTTGAAGCACTCTTTACCCGTTGGTTAAGATGTTAGTGGTTTAAAAGTTTTTAAACAAATTTTAATGATGCAGTTTATAATATATTTTAAAAAATGATTTAAAAGTTTTTTAGAGGTTTAGAGGTTCTATTCTGGACAGATAAAATCGTTTATCGTGGTCTTGGAGTGCGAAAAAAAAACTTATGCATCATAGAGGATATTGTACATGTATAACATCTATCGAAGATCCGAGTATTGCGGAGAAATTTTGTCTATCTTGAAAATATCGTACATCCAAAACTGTCTATCGAAAAAATTTTATATCATATATCATATAAAATAAATATTGTTCTTCTATACCATAAAATTACATAACACTAAGATGTAATAGACAATTAAATAAATAGCCAATGATAAAATATACTATAGTTTACAGAATGTGAATACATTATAGTCTACATCAAATTTATTAAACCTGATCAAATCTTTAAATTTATTGAAACATGAAAAATTTCTAGAAAATCCTATATAAAGAAACAAAAATAAATCTCTAACATCATTTAAATTGACATTGAGGGATTAATTTTCATTTATTTTTATTTTTGTCGAACAATACACATTATGCCAGTTTGATTGCAGTGATAACTGATAACCATAATGATGTTGCTGACTAAGAGCCACAGTTACAATAAACATGTCCTGTTTTCTTCTTTTGTTTTAATGGTCAAAACTATTATGACAAATATCTAACCATTTTTTAATTTGGTTGACAAATCAAAAGAACATCTAAACTTTTACAGCAATAATTAAGTTGAGTGTGTTTTTTTTATTTCTGAAAAAATTAATTAATTAAGTAGTGGTAATTAAGATATTAAATATTAATAATAGTCAACATGGGTTTCATCAGGACAAATATCATCAGACAAAAGATCTTTGCGAAAAGGCTGAGGAAGAAAAGGAGGACGAGTACACATTAGCAATGCCCAATTCACTCCTTGAAAAAACGGGTGACGTTTCACGGCCGTTGCACCTAGAGACGATCCCAACCGTCGGCTCGGGTCCTTAGCCAATAGTTGGGAGATCAGATCCTTGGCCGCGCTAGGAATAGTTGGCTCTTTCGGGAATTCGAGAGCTCGAGCCACGATGTTGGCAAGGGTTAACTCGTGGTCCATCCCTTTGAATGGTGTCGTTCCATAGAACATCTCGAACATGAATATTCCTAATGTCCACCAGTCCACTGCACTACCATGCCCTTCTCCTGTCGTCCACATTTTACGTTAACAGTTAAATATTACATGAAAATGCTCTTTTATTTGATAATGAGCTAGATTTGAAGTATACCTGATACTATCTCAGGAGCCAAGTACTCATGTGTCCCAACAAAGGACATGGACCGAACGTCTACAGGCTCAGCCACAAGCTCAGGACCGTTCTTACTATAATCAGTCTTCTTCTTACGTCTTCGGATTCCCGGATGGAAGCAGGAAACAGCAGGGACGATACAGTTAGGAATCATACAAGAAGACGATGTCGTTTGATGATGGATGCCTTGGTTCTCGTTTAGGTCAGAGGAGCCATTAAGAGTTTGGTTCCGGTTCAGAACAATCTGTGGTGTAGAAGTCGATTCATCACATTTTAAGGAGAGATCAAAATCGGTTAACATGATATGACCATCTGATCGAACAAGCACATTCTCAGGTTTCAAGTCACGGTAAACAATCCCCAACATGTGAAGATATTCAATGGCTACGATCACTTCCGATACATAGAATCTATAAAATTAATTTTAAAAATATGTCATTAGTATATAATGTGAATGGAAAATTATATAAGAGACATAGAGAAGAAAACAGGATAATGAAGACAATACTAATAATTAATTTTTTTTTATTTTTTGGAATCTTTGGTTACATTTTTAGGTATTGTGACAAAACATCAACTATTTGGATTTAGGAGACAAGAAGACGATGTTTTGGGTTTGATGTCACTATACATAAGGAACAAAATTGGACCTACAAAGGTTGGTTAGCTTAACGAACTCTTTTGTCTATAAAAGTTTCTGGTTCTAAATTATTACCCTAAGATTCCTCTTTAAGCCTAAGTCGACCCTTTTGTTTTTACGGGTCCACAATCAACAAATAGACTCCACACAAAAACAGAGCAAATTAAAGAATCCATAACATGCCAATTCTCATAACAAATTCACACAAAACTTAAAGAGCTTTTTCTTATTCCGGTTCATATACAGTAAAACCTTTATTCAAACTACGGTAATATCATGTAATTCAGTTCATAAAAAAATAAAATTTTCTCTAAATGAAACAAGTTACTAAAATGGGAAAATGCTCAAACTAGTTATGAAATTGACGTGTAAACTACAACTTAACTTGAAACATAAATAAATCAGAACAACAAGATCCGGTTTTCAAGTATTATCACGTGAAAAGAATTGGTTCATAAATGGCTAACTCAACTAACAATGATAACTTCATCTACTACCAAGCAATACCATCGTTTCAATTCTAGGCCACAACTAACACGCAATTTTAAAAATTGCTTCTAATTGTGGGACCAAACAATTAAGATTATTTATAAAAAAAAGTTTATAATAACCACCGGTTTCGAAGGGGAATGGCAGTTTTGTAAATATTCCTATAAGAACCTGCTTAGCTGGGATGTGCTTGTACTGAAGCCACATGCTAAACTAGAAAAAAATATATTAATTTGCCTTCCATGACATGCTACGTGATTTAATTGAAATCACAACGGCCCCACTACTACACTAACACGTGTTCTTTTCTTATTCGTTATGAGATCAAAGTCAAACCCCACTCGTTTTGACTTTCTTTTTGCGTCGCACCAGATTGAAACTAATTATACGCACACATGTAAGATACACACACACTTTGTTAATCGTGCGTACATCTGCTTACAAATAATATAATAAAACTATATATTATAAATTGTCACTCAATGGTTTTAACTAAATTACACTTTCTAATCACTTTTTTGTGTGGCGTACATAGACTTTACTAGTCTAAGGAAAAAAACATTATCGAGCAAATCAATCAAATCAATATAAATATGTATTTTTCAAATAACATTTTGGACGAAACTACGGAAGCCAAATCTCGTTTCTGTAATTTTCACTATGATTATTATATGTAACTAACTTATTTAACGGGCCTATGATATAATTATCGTTAAAAAGGCAATAAAAATCTTAGTGATTAACTAAGCATTAGCCATAAATTCTGTTATGTGTTTTAAGTGTTAAATACGTGACAATGGCCAGCTGGCGGGTCCCACTTACCCTGATTTTATCAGCTTTTTTTTTCACTTCGTAATAATACTCCCAAAGATTTTTAAAATTTTTCTTTTATAGAAAACTGAATATTTAAAATTAATTATTGGGAAAATGATAAACGGAAACTGTTACCTGACGGCGGATTCATGGAAGCGTTTGTTAGTTTGTTTTTGACGGAGAACATGAAGGTCACCGCCGGGACAAAACTCCGTTAATAAACAAAGCCATTTTGGTGAATCTATGGCGGCATAAAGCGTCGGGAGAAAAGGATGGTCAAGCGATTCTAGAATCTCTCTCTCCGTCTTCGCTCTACCTTCTTTGCTTCGACTCACGAGCTCTTTCTTATCCATAACTTTCGCCGCTAATAGAGGTAATTTCACGGCGGTTTTGGCGGATTTGAATTCGGCTAAGAAAACAGAACCGATGTCT
>KE159385.1:58281-77714 GCA_000411055.1 Leavenworthia alabamica
AAGTGAGAGAGACGATCGTAGTGAAGGAGGAAGTTTGGAAGAAGAGAATGAACCATGAGCTGATGGTGTTGGCGTAAGAGCTGCGGCTGAGGAAGATGAACGAGAACCAGAGCTAGTACTTCGATTGACGGTGGTTCCGGCTGATGTAAAGCTTATACTCTGTAAATCGTCGGCTAATTCGTCGATACATGGCTCCATTTTTGGATCCACTCAGAGCTAAAAGAGAGAAGGGAAGAAATATAGAGAGAGAGAGAGATTTGGCTATAGAGAACTGTGAGATTTTGCCTTTTTGGGATGAGAAAAAAGAATCAGAGAAGATACAAAATTAAGGCGATGTGTATGGCAATGGCATAAGTTGTAATTTAAGAGTTAAGACATGTCGCGTTTCGTAATTAACATATTTGCTTATTTTTAAAGCAATTAACATATCGAGGGTTTAGGATGATATATTATAGTTTTTTTGTTGTTTATTTATGTAAATAAACGATAATTACGAAATAATTTCAGAAGATTTGGGTCTCCATGATTTAAGATCTTTTTCTTGAATCTGTTTCCAAAGATAGAAACAAAGAGACATATATATACTCTAGGCCCCTACAGAAAGGATTACGACGCATGTGTTTGTTCTATTTCAGTTGTGATTATAGTATTTTATTAGTATAAAAATATAATTTATCTTTCTAACATAGGGCTTAGGACAAGGACGCTGAAATGTAGTTAATTTATCTTTCTAGTTTCTAACATATGGCTTAAGAGTTACGTTTCAAAAAAAATGGCTTAGGAGTTAATTAGGACAAGGATGACTTAATATTCTCATGTACAGTTTGTGATGGTTTTAACTAAACGTTTTTAAATGGAAACTTCTTAACAAATTTAAGTAGGATTGAAAGCATGTGTATAAATGGAATTATGGATGTATACTAATTGTAATTTCAATTTTATCCAAACGATGGTAGAATGATTTACTGTAGAAAATGAATCCCGACAATGTTATTGTAGTTTCACAAAATTTTAATAAGTTTTTATTGGATATTATCCTATATTTTTTTTTTATAAAAAATTATCCTATATTTGATATCCAGACTTGTTGCTATGCCTTAATTTGATTTGAGGCATTGTTTTAGGGTCAATTTTTTTTAATCATTAAAAATATAAATATTTTTAAAACCAAATATTTTTTTATAATTAATAAAAAAAATTTGTATACGGTAAAAATTAATAAATATTTTTTTATTTTCTTGTATTAGACAATATTTTTTTATATTATTCTTTATTTACAAATGAAAATAATTTTATTTTAAACAATTAATAAATAAAATTTATGATATTTTTATTTAATTTATAATTCTCTAATGTAAACAAGGAATTTTGTATTTAAATTTCTATCTGCTTACTCTACACCTTGGAACGATATTGTCTATATGTATATGTGCTTTTTAACATTTTTTGATAAATGATTTTGAATTTTTAGTCAAAACTTAAATTTACTTTGCTATATGTTTCTTTTTTAAAACTCTATAATGCTCTTTCTAAATAACAATATTAAATATTTTGTTTCTTCAAAATATCAATAGGAAAAAAATAAAAAATAGTATATCTATTGCATTATAAAATCTTCTAAACTTTCTCATTATTCGTTATTTATTATTCATTATTCGGTAATCTAAGTCTCAGATCATTAAATAAAAAATCTTTTTATTGTTGAATATGACGATAATATTGACAAAACATTACATGGTCAAAATATTTTTATAGTTTATTTTCAAACAACAAACATATCAGTTGGTTTCAATTACTTCTCTTCTATTTCAGATGTATTTATATATAAACTGATTCTTTTATTCTGCTCAAAATCATTTATTATTGTCAAGTCGCCATCTAAACCTATGAAACTAACTGTTAATGTAAAGTTCCCATATAAACCGATTCAAGAACCAAGTTAAAAAAAGAAAATTCTTTTGCGGTTCAGTTATTACGGGTGCATCTCCGTCACTGAGACACATTCCAATTCCATTATTTTTACGAAATTATTAAGGAGAGTTTTCAAAGATAATCACGATTTAAATGATCGAAGAAGATATAATATAATAAGAATTGAAATGTTCCACTAATTGAATATGCACCAATTTTGTACTTTAGTTATAGATAGATTTATATATTGAATATTGTATATATTATATATTTTAAATTACATATATAATTATTTAATATTTTATTTTATTTTTTATATTTTTAAGATAATATCAATTAGATACTAATTAAGTAAGGATTGTTAATGTAAATAAATGTTTCTTTATATATTTTAGTAATAATCAAATGATTTAATGAATAAATGTTGTTTAGATATAAAAATAAGAATTTATTGTTTAATTAATTATATATGCACAAGTTTTGTAAAAGGTAGATAGATGGATAGATTGTGATATATAATACATATAATAAATATAATTTTAAATTTTTTAGATATATTAAACACACATGAATTACTCAATCAATAAAAATATATATGTTCAACATCCTACACAAAAACAAAATTTTGGAAAATGGTTCAAAATTATTAGTATAAATAGTTCTTATTTCAGTAATTCCAAATATGAATAAGTAACAAGTTTGACTTATCACTTATTAATTAAGCATTCAAATATAAATATAAGACATTTATTCGCTTTAATCTTGTTTTTAGTTGACCAAATTTAATCTTTTGAAAAATTTAAACTCTATTAAATTAAAATATATAAATATTTAAACTATAGAAAATATTTACAATATTCTAAATTCTATAAAAATTTAAAATATTAATAATATTTAAGTTCTATCAAAAAGTAAAAACTAGTAATATGTAAACCCAATGAAAGCTGAAAATATTAATAACATTTAAACTATATAAATTTTTTAGAATATTAATAATTTTTAAAATCTAATAAAACTAAAATATGTAGAACATTTGGCTCATTTATATTCAAACTTTTACATTGATCCAGATTATGTCATTTCAATAATAGTATTGTTTTTTTTTTTTTAAAAGATTTTTAAGGAATATTTGGATATGTGATTGGGAATGATTTAAAAAAAACTAAAAAAATAACTAAAGTAAATACAGTATATAAAAAATTAAAATTGTAAATTTTAACAATTAATTCGGCAAAAAAAGATTTTTTATATAATTTTTAAATTAGCAATAATTATTTCTTTTTAAGGCAACTAATTCTCTAAAGTCTTTAATTTTTATAAACATATTTTTTGTTTAAATATTAATTCATAAATATATTTTATTTAAATATAAAAAAAATATATATATATATATATACATTAAAATTTTAGAAGTTGAAGGTATTATATATATATATATATNATTATTTGAGATTTGTGAAGCATATCAACATGAGTTAGTTACTATGTGATGCAACTATAGATATAGTATTGGACAGTCATTATAAATATCACTAAATTTAATTTTTATTTTATAAATACTATTAAAATTAATTTAGGGAAAAAATACTATTTAGTAATTCAGTTGAGTTGGAATTGTATTTTATTTATGGGGATAGAGAAAGAAGGGAAATTGCATAAATCATAAATAATAAATGTTAAACTAAAGCATTAAATACTTAACTTTAACCTTAGATTGTAAACCTTAATCTCTAAACCCTAAGCAATAAATACTCAATTAACCTTAAATATTAATGTTTAAAATGTGAACATTTCACACAAACTGAAGAGCAAAAGAAAATGATATTTCAAAGTAAAAATATATTAGATATTTTAATAAAAATAGTGTTTATGTACAATTAAATAATTAATATAATTTTTCTAATAAACTAAAATTGATAGGATTAGAGAACATTTCTCTATAATATTTCTAAATTCATTATGTAAAAAATAAGATTAAAACAATATAAAATATTAATTGGGTTATAATAATCTATATATTGTCTATCAGTTACAAGATAAGAACTTTTTCCAATGGTTCCTTCCTGTACCAAACTAGACAGGTTTAATATAACTAATATTATATATTAAAGATTATATATATATGTAAGCAAATACAACATTGCTACAACATCTAATAAAAACTCGAAAATGACAAAAACAAAACGGGAAAACGGTAAAAAAAACTCTAATTTCAAATTTTACAACTTTAAATATTCTATTTTATGTTTCCCTTTTAAATGTTAATTTTATGGGTTGATTTCTTTTAAAATCGTAAAGTTTATGTTGACTAGCCAAATTAGGTACGTCGTTAACTAAACTACCTTTGATTATAACGACGTTAAACAGCTTCATGATTGGTTCCGTTAACCAGTTCCAATTGTCATCATTAACCAATCACAGAATTGTTAAACGACGTTTTAATCAACGTTAATCGAGTTAACGACGTGTCTAATTTGACCAGTCAACATAAACTTTATGATTTTAAAAGAAGTCAACCCATAAAATTGACATTTAAAACAAAAACATAAAGTAAAGTATTTGAAGTTGTGAAATTTGAAAGTAGATGATTTTTTTGACAGTTTTCCAAAAAAAAAAGCGGAAAAAATGTCAACAAAAATTTATACATTCAAAAATTATATAAAAAAATTTTAACTTAAAAATATCATTTAAATCACAAATTTTTATAGTAATATTAAAGATAATAAAGTTTTTATTGATTGGTCATTTTAGACCTAATGTTAACTTATTTGATAGAAAACTGAAAAAACGTTAATTATCTATTATCCAATTTGTTAAAAGCAAAACGACGTTCCTATTTCGAATTCAGGTCTGTTACATATAAACCAAACATTTTTGCCAACTCAGCTACGAAAATATGTGACCAATCTACTAATGTATTATATATAAACATAATTATATTTTTAATATAATTAAAAGAATTTTAAAATCATTTTAAAAATTAAATACTTTCCAATTTAACTAAAATTTTAGTTTTAATAACACTAATTATTATCCAGATTTCTAAAATTGAAGAAATCTAAATATTTTCTAAGTTAAAAATCAAAATTTTAGTTTTAATAATACAAATAATTATTTGGATTTCATATTTTAAAACCACAATATATATTTTAGAGTTGAAAATCTACATAATAATAGTTATTATTAAATTTTAAAATTGTAATTTTTAAATTTGAAATCTAAATAATTTATCATTATTAAAAGTTAAAATTTTAATTTTGAAACTAGAAACTATTTAGATTTATAATTATACAAAGACTAGTCACATGTCCGTTCACTTAATCTGCTTTCTTTATACAACAATTATAAACTTGAAGCAGATTCACCATACACATATCCCATTACAAGACAAATTTTGAATTTGGAGCATGTTGGGTGAAGCCCATTGAATTGGGTTTAAGAATTGGGCCTAGATTTAACTAAACCATAGTTAATACAAACTTAACCATGATTAAGTTAGACCTAGGGTTTAAAATGTGACCACCTTCATTATAAATATATATAAACCCTACTTGGCAGCCTCTAAATATATTATCTCTGCAACAGAAACTAATTCTTTACTCTCTCGATTGACTTTTTTCAGTTTCTTTATTTATTTTTAAGGTATTATGAGATCTTGCTACATGATTTCTTTAATCGTCATTGGGGCTTACGTTAAACGATTTTTTAATATATAATTTTTTTACATCCATTTTATTGCAAATGATGAGTAAATCACAATTGATAAATGAAGCTCATGTTCTTGAGCAATGTTGGAAAATCATAAACTTCCATGACTCTGATGCATTTTACTCTTTCCAATTTTATTTTTTGACAGTTTGGATTTTCCTCAGATTTGTGTGAATTTATAATGATCACAAAACCTACTTTTTTTTTTATCTTCGAATATAATTTATGTTTCGTTTTATTTGTTGTTTTAGTTTTAAAAATTTATTTTATTATAATTGTATAGTTTTGGATTTCCAATGCATTTTTAAGTAAAAAATTAATCCAAGAATTACTTCTTAATGTGTTTGATGAGATCTTGTTTTATTGAGAAAAACCTCTATATTCGTGAATACTGATTTGGTTAACACAGATTAGAGAATAATATAGTTGAAGATAATTAATCCAAAATAAATAACAGATTTATAATAAAGTTTCTGGTTTTTAACTATATTAAAAACACTTAAGTTAAATTCATAAAACAATTCTCTTAAATATCACTAAATTTAGTTTATATTCTGTAAATATCATTAAAATTGATTTAAAATAAAATTACAGTTTAATAATTTAATTAAATTAGAAATTAAGCTTTATTTTAAAAAATTATATAAATCATATACCATAGATATTAAACCAAAACATTATATATTAAATTCTAACATTAAATAATAAATTCTAATATCTAAATCAAAATTTTAAATCCTAAATAATAAATAATAAACTTAAACACTAGATAATAAATCCTAATCATAAATACTAATTCCTAAATAATAAATTTTAAAATCAAACATTAGCCATTGAATAAAAAATATATTTTTTATAAAAAAATTATAATTTTTAATAAAAATATTATTTTTATCCAAATAAAAAATTAATATAATTTTATCTAATAAAATNATTTTTATCCAAATAAAAAATTAATATAATTTTATCTAATAAAATTATGGTATTAGAGAAAATTACTCAATTATTAAAGCAATATTTTGTTAAAAGCTGTGCTTTTTGTCATCAGAATCCAAGATTAGCAAGCATTAGCGGTTTGATTTTTAAAATTTGGCAAATTTGATGGCTGACTGCATCGTCTCTTTCGTTAGGGTTTCTGGTTGAAACGTAACAAGGAGAAAGACATCGACTACCCTAATCTGAAAACTTCGAATCTGGATTTGGGCTTACATTGGTTTAAGTTGGTGCACATAATCACACTATTGGGTTTACATTATAAACTGTTAATTTCATTATGTTTTATTTCATGTTTGTCTATTGGGCTTGTATTATTGAGGCACCTTTACTACTTGTATCTTTTATGCAATGAAAATTTTCAAAAAAAAAATACTGTCTTAGTTTAAAAAAGTGTAACACATATAGCATATCTGACAAAAAAAAAAAAACTTAAAATCATATATTCCAAAAATAGTTAAATTGATTTAAAAAAATTTTAAATTTTTTTATTTTACACAATTAATTTTCATATAATTATATTCATTTGTATTAATGAATATAATTATTTTCTGTCAACGAATAATTTTATAAGTATTTATATAATATATAATATCTGAATGTTTAAAGTTTAATAAATATATATTTTAGTTTAAATTATTTTATTTTCCAAACAGTAATATTAAATAACATTTAAAAAAATTTAACAACTAAGGCTGCAACTGGTAGACCAAAATTCATGAGTTGAATGAGTTGAATTAGCATTCATCTCGTATTTCACCATTTGAGTTGAAAAAATAAAAAAGCTCATTCAACTTGTTCAACTAAAAAAATTGAACAAATACAAAAAATACAAAGGAAATGTGTTCAACTCATTCATCTAATATTTTGTAGTTGAATGAATTGAATGAAATTCAACTTAAAATATTTTCAACTTTTTTATTCAACTCATTTATTTTAACTTTACCAGTTGGAGCCTAAATGCTCTGCGTAGCAGAACATGATGCTAGTTTATTTTTTTCTGCCATTGAATTTTATTAAACACAAGTCCAATGGACAACAAATACATTATAGAAAAAAATCTGGCCCAACAATAAAGAAAATAAAAGCCCGTTAACCCTAGTTAACGGCTTCAAGCTCGGTGAAAACGTTTTCNATTCTTCAGTATGAAGAAGCTCTTGTTGAAAGAGCCAAAGAGCAGATTGAATTAGTGGTATAAATCTCTTCAAAAACCCTAATTTTTCCTAATCTATTCAAAAATATTGTAATTTTACAGGAAGAAACAATTGAGGTGTATGTAGAAAATGGCAAAGACCCTTTGGTTGTATCACTTTATCAAATGGATTTAGACAGAACACAGTTTCTACTTAGATCATATCTAAGGGTTCGGCTTCTCAAGGTACTTACTTACTGTCATTCTTCTTCGATAAGTATTGTACAAATGTGTATATAATCTCTTAATGGTATTTGCTTGTTTCAGCTAGAGGAGTTTATGTTCCATAACCTCAAGTCAGAAGAAGCTGAAAGGCGCTTGTCTGAACAAGAGAAGGTTTTTGCTACAAGGTTTGAGATCTCTTATCTTCAGTTTTACAATTTATGCTAATTTGATGAGACTGAGACATATATGTTTATTCTATGATTACAGGTGTGCTGATGATTTGGCTAAGCATTTTGAAGAGACTGTACTACTTAAGTTACCTGAGAATTATCAATCAGTTCTCAAGCAATCTCTTATAAGTGAAGTTGATGATATGGGTACTTTATCTAAACCTTGAACCATTATTAATCTCAGATGATTAAGATTGTTATTGTAGTTGAACAATCACTTGACATACTTATAAGTGTTATTGATGACAAAAGATTTGGATTTTACAGTGCCACAGCCGCATTTGGATACTTTTGTTGTTTGTAGAAGCAAGAACTTTGTGTCCCTTAATCTATATGAAGAGTAAGATATTTCTCTTCACTCCTTAACCTTATTACTCCATACACAACCATTGTGTAACCTAAGTTGTACTTTGGCAGAGGAGAGAGTCCTGAGACTGTAGAGATGGAGCGTGGTGATCTTTACTTCATTCGTTACAAGATTGTAAAAGGAGCAATAGAATCTGGCCAAATTGACTTGATTTGAGTTTTGAATAAATGTGTGCGTGTGTGTTACCATTATTGTTTCTGTATGATCTTGAGTTGTATATTAAATTTCTTTATTGTTTTTGAGTTTCCTAATATATGTGGCTTCTAACAGTGAGAACCACAGACAAAGCAATCAGCAGAAACTACTCGACAATGAATCAAGGAGCCCTGAGTTGACTTCTTCATATGATGTGTTTGGTAGAGATGTTGCTATGGTTCTCTCTTGCTGCTTTTGTTGTTTCTGCTGTGGAAGTAACAAACCTTCTCCACACTTTTTTCTCCTTAGCTAATATCTATATCACCTTGTAGTAATAGTGTAACCTCATCAAGTCATCTTCTTCAGAATCATTGAAGCTTTGACACAGATCTCATTGTTGTCGTGGCATTTTAAGTCCTCAATCTTCTCCTGCCCTTGTGCATCAACGATCAATTGTCGATAATGTTCTCCTACCTCCAATATGTTTGCCAATCCATCCAGACATTTTAAGATGATTTCATTATTTTCACATACCAGTTATCACATAAAAGCTTTATGAGTTGTCTGATCATCTAAACTAAATATATTCCCAATGTTATGAAGTGAAGCATCAACCACAGATAAAGAAGTGTGTCTGCAAAATAGAAACTGTCAGCTTTCATTATACAAACTGTTAATAAATTATATTTTGGTTTTTACAAGTAATACTAACTGGAGAAGTTGAACTAGTCTTGGAACAAACCCAGCCTCGATTACACTTTGGTATTCATCTACTGAAACATCAGTTATATTAGAAAGTGCCCGACAAGCAGATTTCAAGAGTTCCATATCATCTGTGTGAAGAACTTGTTTAAGTGGAACTAGAACAAGTTTCACCTGTTAAACCAATATATACCTTTATATGTTAAAATGTATTTAAGACATACAAAAAAACAGAGAAGCAACAAAAAAAAGGACCTGGTCGGAAGGCAGTTCATGTGGAGGATAACCATAATCACAGATATTTGCCAAAGTCCGTGTAGCAACTCTACGAATGAACAAGTTAGTATTCTGATTCAGATAAGACAACAGTGGCAACAATGCTCCACAACTAAGAACATGATTACGACGTTGTGTTGATTCACCAACAATGTTAGACAATGTCCGAAAAGCTAGTTCAAGGACCTCATCATCGTTAGGAGGAGAAGCAAGAAGCTTAACTAACACTGGAACAGCACCATGCTCAATGACCACTTTGGCGTTATGAGAAGCAATGATTGATAGACCTAAAAATGTTTTATACTAAAAAAAAATCGAAGGAATTAGAGATAATAATCATTATAATAATAGCTAGTTTTGTGTTTTTAATTACCAGAAGTGTCGGGGAAACTTGCATCTCAAGAAACTGAACTAAACGAGGCACAACTACAGATAGTGTATCTTCATCGATAAGATAACTTGTCGCTGGAGAGATATAAGAGGAAGATCAAAATAAAGATCGACCAGAACATACGTACACACATAATATTGAACGTGGTAATGGATTCAAGCTGTAACGAAAGATCATTTGACCAAAGATTCGCCACCTATGTAGAGAAAGATAAACCATAGTGATCAATCGAAACCCTAAAAATCAAATATAGATCATTTAGTGAACTAGTGAGATTCGATTGTGTTACGAGATTAGGTTAGGAAAAACAGAATCAATAGTTGTAAAATATTTCTGATAAGTAAAACCAGGTTGAAGGTTTACAAAGGAGCCTCCCCCTCTTCTTACCTAGAGTCTCACTGTTCAGATAATAAAAGATAACCAAAATGTACTACTAGGATCTATTTATATTGTGGTCCTTTACATGACCTAATGACCCTCATTTGTACATGTGACCTCAGTAAAATATGTCTAATTACAGTGGTTATTTATACTTACTAATACTCTCTTGATAAAGACAATTAACCTCTAGACATCCGCTCCTGTCCTTCGGTCTTGTCCTCCTTTGTCTTCCTCTGCTCCCACTCTAGCCACTTTGTGTGTTCCTTCTTCTGTATGTGTAAATGATTGGAGGCCTCTGAGCTGTGAATGTATCAATACTCCTCCCCTCCAAACCAACCTTGTTCTCAAGGTTGAAGTTAGGAAACTGTTTCTCCATGACTGCTTTCAACTCCCAAGAACATTCATAATCCGGTAAGTCCTTCCATTTAACCAGTACTTCATCTTGCCCTGACCTTGGATTGACTCTGGAATCAAGAACCAATTCTGGAATTACTTGTAAAAATCCTTCTTCGTTTAATTGCTCTGGGATCTGTGGCTCCACTCGGCTTCCCCCCACTGCTTTTTTAAGTAATGACACATGAAATGTTGGATGAATCTTTGTCCCTTCAGGCAGCCTCAACCTATATGCCACTGCACCAATTTTTTCCTCAATCACAAAAGGTCCATAATACCTTGGAGCTAGTTTCTCATATGCCTTCCTTGCCAATGATTTCTGTCTGTAGAGTCGGATCTTCAAGTAAACTGCATCTCCTACTGCCAGTTGCAACTCCCTCCGATGTCTGTCATACTTCTCCTTCATATATTGTTGAGCTCGATGTAAGTGATGTTTGATCTGTTCCAGCATGTTTTCTCTCTCTTTCAGTTGTGCCTCTAGATCTGCATTAGATGTAGATCCTGTTTCATACTTCACTACTCCCGGAGGTTCTCTTCCATAAACTGCTTGGAAGGGTGTCATCTCGATAGCAGAATGAAAGGAACTGTTGTACCAATACTCAGCCCATACCATGTAGCTCACCCAAGATTTTGGTTGATCACCCCCAAAGCATCTCAAATAAGTCTCCGAACTTCTATTCACCACCTCTGTTTGCCCATCTGTTTGTGGGTGATAAGCAGTGCTGAGTTTGAGCTTGGTACCAGCTTGCTTGAAGAGTTCTTTCCAAAAGTTGCTAGTGAACATCTTAGCTCTATCCGACACTATTGATCTTGGAAAACCATGTATCCTGACCACCTCTTGAATAAAAATAGCAGCAATATCTGCAGCACAAAAGGGATGTTTCACTGGGATAAAATGAGCATACTTAGACAATCGATCAACCACTACCAAAATACTATTATATCCCTTTGATGTTAGTAGCCCTTCTATGAAATCCATGGTCAAATCCTCCCATATTTGTTCAGGCACTGTCAGAGGTTGTAGCAGTCCTGCTGGAGCCAATGTAGAGTACTTTTGTCGTTGACATTCCACACACTCTGCCACGTAGGTTCTGATGTCCGACATCATCTTCTCCCAATAAAACACTTCATAAACCCTTTTCTGTGTCTTCCGCACTCCAGCATGGCCCCCAATTCTCACATCATGAAATTCTTTCATAATTACCTGTATTAATGGTGATCCTCTTGGTAACATTATCTTGCCCTTGTACAGCAACCTCCCTTGTACCACTGAGTATCCTGGGTGAGACTTTGCATCATGCATCACTTCCTCTTTAATCTGCTTCAGCTGAGTATCTCTGTCCACCTCTGTGTATAACTCCTTCAGTTGTATGACCGCCGGTACTGTAAGAGACATGACATTACACAATACTCCTTGTCTAGATAAGACATCAGCTGCTTTGTTTTCAAGACCAGGCTTGTACTGAATGTCAAAGTCAAATCCCAATAACTTAGTGAGCCACTTCTGATATTCCAAGTTTACTTCCTTCTGCTCCGGTAGGAATTTGAGACTTTTTTGGTCTGTCCGCACAGTGAATTTTCTCCCTAACAGGTAATGCCTCCATTTCTGTATGGCTAGTACTATGGCCATCATTTCTCTCTCATAAACTGACCTCTCCTTCTCTCGATCAGTGAGTCCCCGGCTATAGTAGGCTATAGGTCGTTGTTCTTGCATCAACACTGCCCGTAAACCTACTCCAGATGCATCAGTTTTTACTACAAACATTTTGTTGAAATCAGACAACATTAACACAGGTACTGTGGACATTGCTCTCTTCAATTCCTCAAAAGCTAGATCAGCTGCTTCACCCAGTTTATACTGATCTTTCTTCAACAATTCCGTTAGAGCCTTTGCTATCATTCCATACCCTTTAACAAACTTTCGATAGTATCCTGTCAGACCAAGGAATCCTCTCAAGTCTCGGATATTCTTTGGTGGCCAGTGAACCATAGCTCTCACTTTATCAGGATCAGCTGCTACTCCCTGTCCTGAGATAATGTGTCCCAAATACTCTATCTGCCTTTAACCAAATTGACACTTCTTCCCGTTGGCAAACAACTGGTTCTTTTGCAACACGCCCAGTACACTCTGTACATGTTCTCTGTGATCCTCAAGAGTGTGGCTAAACACCAATATATCATCAAAAAACACCAGGACATACCTCCTCAAGTAGGGTAAAAAAATATCATTCTTCACTGATCGGAAGGTGGCTAGTGCATTCCTTAGACCGAACAGCATTACTAAGAATTCATAATGGCCGTCGTGTGTTCTGAATGCCGTCTTAGGTACATCTTCCCTCTTCACCTTGATCTGATGGTATCCCGAACGTAAATCAAGTTTTGAGAAGTACTCTGCCCCTTGTAGTTCATCCAACAACTGATCAATCATCGGTATGGGATAACTATCAGGTATAGTGACCTTGTTCAGAGCTCGGTAGTCTACACAAAACCTCCAACTTCTGTCTTTCTTTCTGACCAATAACACCGGGCTCGAAAATGGACTACTAGGCTGAATCAGTCCTGCTCCCAGCATTGTGGCCACTTGCCTCTCTAATTCCTCTTTTTGAGCTTAAGGATATCGGAAGGGTCGTATGCTAACAGGTTCAGATCCCATCTTCAGCTCAATGGTGTGTTCCTTCTCTCTAGATGGAGGAAGACTGGTAGGTTCCTCGAATACTTTTTCATACTGTTTCAAGACATCCTGCAAGCCGTGGTCATCCACCTTTTGTATCACATCAGTTACTTGCAGCTGCATCTGCCCCAACTCAATCATCACGGCTTCCCCTCCATCTTTGATAGCCTTCCACATCAACTTTAGCGAGACCTATGTATTGCACAAGCTTATATCTCCCTTTAGTGTGAACCAGACTCCCTTCTCACACCACTTCATCTCCTGTAACTTCCAGTTGGTTTTTACTTCTCCTAATGTTTCCAGCCACTGTACACCCAGAATGACATATGCGCTTCCCAACTCCAGCGGAAGAAAATCACTTACTATCTCCAAATTCTGTGCGTGGACCTTCCATCCTTTACAAATACCTTCACCTTGTACTGCTAGTCCCACACCCATAACGACCCCATATCTCGTCGTTTTCACCAAGCTGAGTGACAATTTCTTTACCAGTCCACTGGAGATGAAGTTGTGGGATGCCCCAGAGTCGATGAGGACTACTACCTCTTGATCTTTCACTTTCCATTTCAGTTTGAGTGTGTGTGGCGATGATATCCCCACTACCGAGTTGATTGACAGTTCCGCCAACTCAGGCATATGCTCGAGAGCTTCCAGCTCTATCTCTTCTTCCTCGGTCACTATCTCTTCCTCTTTTCCATCTTCGTCCACAACCACAACTTGGAGAGCTTTTAATTGGCGTCGATGGCCCTTGACATATTGCTCATCACACTTGAAACATAAGCCCTTAGCTTCTCTCTCTTTTTTCTCCTCCGGCGTAAGGCGACGGTAAGGGAGCTTCTTCCCAGTATTTCGATTAGGGTTTGCAATTGATTTCCCCAATTGATACTGCGCACCTTGATTACAAAATTTCCCCTGACTTACTCGAGGATTTGACCAATTTACCCCTCCGTTTTTAACTTGTTCTCCTCGCACGTGATAACTCACACGATCACTTGTAAATCGATTTTCTCTCTCCGTACGACCCTGCCAAGCGTCGTTGTTGCCTTTCTCCACCAACAGATAATCCTCCACCATTAATGCTACAGCTATCATCCGTTCCATATTTCGGGGTTTCTGCAAGCGTACTCTCACACCGACCTCTGCTTTTAATCCGACCATAAAGGCTGTCTCTAAAACTTGTTCGGGAAGGAACTGGTTGTTTGAAGCTAGTACGATGAACTCTCTGTTATAATCCTTCACCGTTCCGGTCTGTTTAATGGTCATCAGCCTCTCACATGGACTGACCTGACTAGCGGCAAAACTCTGCAGCACCCTTCTTTTCATCTCCTCCCATGTCTGAAATGGGTTTCGATCCCTTTCCCATCTGTACCATAACAGAGCATCACCATCGAAACAAGCTCTGACTGCGTGTAGCTTCTCTCTTTCTGTGCAATCACCAAGCTCAATATACTGATCCACACGTAGTACCCAACTCTCCACATTTTCTCCATCAAACACTGGTAACTCTACCTTTCTGATGAGAGACTCTCCTCTGTTTTCATGGTGTTTTGGGCTCTGGCTTTGGAACATACGGTGATCTTCTTCCATTTCTGGCCCATAAAACCGTTCTCCTTCGATCTTCCCTGACTGAGGTGTTTCTTCCACCACGGCTTTTTCCAGTCTGGCCATGTGCAGCTCCTCATTTCCCTCCATCTTCTTCTCTATTCGTTCCATCTGTTTCTGCAACTCACACATAGTAGAGGTGATGCTCCCTACCTCTGTTTTGAGCCCCACCACATCTCGCTTAACCTCCTCCATCTCCACTACGGTCTCGCTAGGATAGTCTCGCTCTGATACCATTTTGTTACGAGATCAGGTTAGAAAAAACAGAAGCAATAGTTGTAAAATATTTCCAGACTATATTGATAAGTAAAACCAGGTTGAAGGTTTACAAAGGAGCCTCCCCCTCCTCTTACCTAGAGTCTCACTCTTCAGATAATAAAAGATAACCAAAATGTACTACTAGGATCTACTTATATAGTGATCCTTTACATGACCTAATGACCCTCATTTGGACATGTGACCTTAGTAAAATATGTCTAATTACAGTGGTTATTTATACTTACTAATACTCTCTTGATAAAGACAATTAACCTCTAGACATCCGCTCATGTCCTTCGGTCTTGTCCTCCTTTGTCTTCCTCTGCTCCCACTCTAGCCACTTTGTGTGTTCCTTCTTCTGTATGTGTAAATGATTGGAGGCCTCTGAGCTGTGAATGTATCAGATTGTTACCATCATCGCTTGATCACTGGATCCTGACCAAGTTGACATCTTTGAAGGTTTACTCTTTGTATCTGCTTCTTCTTCTTCGACCTCTCCAAAGCAAAACCCTACTGAAAGATGAAACGAGATTTTACAAATTGAAGAGAATGCAACTAATGGAGCCAAAACAGTTAACGAGTTTTAAAGAATTGCAAAATGTTTTCTGTTTTATCGTTTTTTTAGTTATTTATTTATTATCTCAACCGTCATTCTCTATTATCATATTTTTAAGATTTAATATAATTCGATATTAAATTTCTTTATTGTTTTTTGAGTTTCCTAATATATGATGTGGCTTGTAACTTGTGTGCTAATAAAAAATTGGGTCTATTTTTTTTTTTTTTAATTTATTATCTTAGTTTTTGTTTGTTGATAGAATAAAAAAAATCACAGCTTTTGAGGTTAAAAAACCAACCTGTAAACTTGCCGAGTTCTTTGGTAAATTTGAGTGTTTGCTCAGCTAAGTCACGAGTAGGCCTGAGGCACATGTTGTTTGAGCTTCTCAAGCATAGGAATAAGAAAAGTTGCAGTTTTACCAGAACCAGTTCGTGCCATAGCTACCACATCAACGCCTGAGAGGATAAGTGGCTTTGTCTTCCTCTGAATTGGTGTAGGAACTTTGTATGTAACCTTTCTTCTTGATTGCATTGAAGACGTTGGGACCAAGGTTAAGCGATTCAGATTTGCCTTTCTTCTTATGTTTTTATTTACGGTGAAGATCAGTAACCGACCTTACTATTGGGCCTTTACTTGATATCATCGTTCTAATAATTGGCCCATATTAAAAACTTATATATATAGCCATCCATGTTTGTTATGTTCTACTTCTAACAAAGCAAAACCCTTGCATCGAGAACCCTAATCTCCTAAGTTTGCTCTCCAATGTCTTCCCCAAAGGCCAATAGGATGAAACAGTCGCTTGAACAATTGCACTCTTCATTCCCAGCTTTTGCACTCCCTGAAGATTTGTTATTGAACTGCATAGCACGTGTCTCTATATTGTACTACCCAACTCTCTCCCTCGTTTCAAAGATCTTTAGATCTCTCATTACATCACCGGAACTTTACAAAACTCGGTCTCTCTTAAACCGCACAGAAACTCGTCTATATGTTTACTTAAAATTCCCTCCCGACACTAACCAACGTTGGTACACTCTTTGCAAGAAACCAACTAATGGGTATGTTTTGGCTCCAATCCAAACTACTAATTCATCTTTTGATGAGAGTACTCTATTGGCCGTTGGTTCTAACATCTATGCCATTGACGAAGTGAAGCCTTCCTCTAGAGTCTCCATCATGGACTGTAGGTCTCACATGGCACGAAGATCCACACATGCATGTGGCAAGACACTACCCAGCTGATAATGTTGTTGATGGAAACATATATGTAGCAGGAGGATTCAAAGACGATTTGGATTCTTCAAACTGGATGGAAGTTTTCAATACAAAAACTCAAACATGGAAGCATGTATTGTGTCCTTGGGAGAAAGAGATATGTTCAAGTCCTATAGACAACAACACAGTTCTTGAAGGAGAAATCTACTTGTTTGGATTAAGGGTGTTTCATATAAGCCAAAAGAAGATAAATGGGAAGTTATAGGAGACCAACATAATATAAACTTAGGATATGGATCTTATTGCATGATAGACAATGTATTTTATTGTTATCGTTATTTACGTAACGTGATCAAATATTACGATCCTAAGATAGGTGATTGGATTGATTTAAAGGGTTTAAGAGAATTGCTTAGGTTGATTAGGAGGTATAGTTATGATGTTAAGTTGGTAGATTATGGTGGAAAGATGGGTTTATTTATGAATTGTGGTTATATGGTTAAGACTATTTATTGTGCGGTGATTTCGATTGAAACGGACAATGCTATGGAGATTAAGGGAAAGGTTGAGTCACTTGATGTTGTACTTAAAGTTCCTAGATGTCTTAGTGAAATACAAACTTTTGCTATTACTCTTTGATGATGAATGTTGTAAGAGATACACTTGAATGTCACTTTTTGTTATTTTTAATTACTAATAGATTTTAATGTGATGATTCTTTTAGTTATTTGTGGGAATTATTTATCAGTTTTGTTTTGGTTGATGATATTTATGCTTATAAATTTTCAAAAAAACTTATGTTATTAAATATGTTGTGTGTCTTTTAGTATTTTGCTTCTAAACATAAACATGATACGATTTTATGATATCGGTTCTTGAATGATATAAAACATCGAATTTGTACCGGACAATTTATCAACGCTAAACACTCGCCTTCCTGTTGATGCCGGTAGGACTGTCTCTTTCACCATGAAAACATCTCCCTCGTGTTCTCCCATCCACAAGCACCTTCAACCACAACTGACATCTCGGGCCAGCTAGGTTAATGGGGTTGAACTTGAATCTACTTTTTTGGGTTTGGTTAATTTACTATCCTTATTTCGTAAACACCAATTTTGTAAAATTGATCAAAATTTAAATTTATGGGATTCATAGGTGCAATTGGCAAAGAAAAACAATATATGGGTAAAAATAATCTATGAATCGAAGAAGTTGAACAAATTAAATAATTAATTGAAGAAATACAAAAAATATAAACGAAGTGTTTGGAAACTGAGGTTGATAGTTACAGAAGTAAAATAAAATTATATAATAGGTGGTTGAAGTTAGTTTTTTTTTTTGGTCAAACTCATTTTATATTACTGCTAATTTCCATAACAGAGACAATGTTTAACAAGAAGTAAAGATAAAAGGTGGCTAACAGTGCCCAATAAACTGCTGCTATACACGCTAAGCATGAAAGATAGAACCGAAAGAAACCTGCACAACACCTACAAGCCCAAAAATGAAAACATCTTTAGCTATGAGGAGTGAGGACACAATTTCAAATTCGATGATCAACCATAGTGATCTAGCAGTGAGCAAAGCACTAACTAGTTCAGACTTCACACCAACGTTACCGGCTTCAAGTTCTATGGCAATAATGTACCATCTTGATAAGCCTACAAAGAGAATAAACACCTCCATTTCTAAAGTCTCCCAAATCAATCCATAGACTTTAGAGAATTCATTCCTCAAGACTTTCATTAACCCATAGATGATATAAGGAGAGGGAGAAAAGTGGAATTGTGAATCTAAATCTGTCATTGTGACAGTGGAATGGAATCTGAATAAAGCAGCAATGGTAACGCACCCTAAAACAATGAGAATACCTCCCCTGATCTTCAGGCTGAACTGAGTTGTATATGGTGTGTCAGTGGCTGGGAGAAGCTGAGCTTCCAATACTTCTGTAGTGTTCTTCTGATCCAGCGAGACGAATCCCAGCACTGGGCAAAAGAGAACTTTGGCAAAGCGGCTAGCGGCTGTAGATGAACATGAGAGCACTTGTTGAAGGTGATAAGTAAGGAAGCACAATCTGCATAACGCAGTCATGAAAACCGACTGCGCCCAGGCAGTAGTTAACACAATGCAGGGCAAACAAGTAGTGATAACATCAGAAACGAACTATAGAAGACCACAATCCACCAAACCATTTCTTCATACCCTTTCCTAGTCATATAGCTATCCGCAGAAGAGACAACGACTAGAAAAGTAAAGTGTACCGGAGTTACCCGTACCCGAA
>KE159385.1:90074-107396 GCA_000411055.1 Leavenworthia alabamica
TGCCGAACTCTACAACCTCCAAATCTTAGCTGACGGAATCCAAGACGATGCTGGAAACGTCACACGTTTCTTAATGCTAGCGCGTGAGCCTATAATCCCACGCACGGACCGGCCATTTAAGACAAGCATTGTCTTTGCCGCACAAGAACACAAAGGAACTAGTGTCCTCTTCAAAGTCCTCTCAGCTTTTGCTTTTAGAAACATCAGTCTGACCAAGATTGAGTCACGGCCTCACCATAACCGCCCGCTTAGGGTTGTTGGAGACGGAAGCTTTGGGACAGCGAAGAACTTTGAGTACATGTTCTACGTAGACTTTGAGGCTTCGATGGCGGAGGCGCGTGCTCAAAACGCACTTGCTGAGGTTCAAGAGTACACGTCGTTCCTAAGAGTGTTGGGAAGTTACCCCATGGATATGACGCCATGGTCTATGTCACCCACTGAAGATGCATGACCCCATAGACAAAAACAAATGCACCAATAAGTTTATTTAGTTATAATGTTTTTTGTGTGTAAAATTTAGTTTACTTAAATTAAATGAAAATGTGGATACAAAATATATTTTATATGTCTGTTACTAATTTACTATAGACCAAATATAATTTAAAATTTAAAACCAAATATCTTTGATTACTTGCTAGTGACGACTGACGAACATTGTACTTGATTCTAGACACATTTTTGTTTGACGTTATAATATTTTATTATAATAATAATAATATAAGCCTGCTTCATGGTAGTTGCAGATATGTGTATTTTGTTTCAATACCTACTATTATTATTATTAAAATCATTTATGAAGATTCCTTTAAACTTTCACGTGTGAACTAACTCACTTGTTCGAACATTTGTTAAGGTCGTAGTTTGATTTCTAGGTAAGTCGCAAGAAACTTACAAGTTGAATAAAGTTGTGACATATAACACATGTTTTACATTTGTTTTCGAAGGAGTATAAGTAGAGTCCTACTCTAATAATTTTGATTTAACACAGAGATTCCATTGCCAATTTTTGTTGGGACCAGTAAAACATTGAACTCTTTCTCAGTTTATTTAATAATATAATATAATTTGTAAAAATAATGTCTTTTATACAAAACCTAACTTTATCGAAAGGTAGGTCTAGCTTTAAACACTTGTTACACATACGTCCACATTCACTAGCTAAGCCATGTCCGAGTCTCCCAAGTTTCAATAAACAATGTTTTTTTTAATTAATCAGATATACCAAAATTTAAATAACTACAGTTAGATTTCGCAATCACAAAATTAAATTAAATTAAATTTAGATTTCAGGTGTGAGAACGGTTATGTGATGAGGTAACAAAACTATTTGGGGTTTGGTGAGATAGGAATGGTCGAAAATATATACTTAATTTTTGATATATCAAATATATAAAACATCATCATTATGTCATAGTTGATCATGAATATTAGTCATGGATGATGTTTGGTAATAGTTTATATGATCTTGATTCTTGAATATTAATTGCATGTAGAATGCATTAGCCAGTGTGGTAGTTGAATTTTGTCTTGTTGCATTTTGTTTCACATCTTAATATATAAATAATACTTATATATAAACTTTCCGAAATTTATAAATATATGATAAGTCATTTTCAATAGCTAAGCACAAAAAATTGAATAATAAATTAAATTTTTTGAATAAATAAAAATTGAAATTTCCTATTGAGCAATCATTTATTTTACTCTATGGTAATTTACAAAAAAAATGTGTGAAGATAAGGCGAATTATAATTTATATTAATAGAAAAAGAATGTAATATAATTAAATTTAGGAGAAGTCAAGAACAATGAGGAAAAGATGAGTGGAGAGGTAGGTGGGAGAGATTTGTGTAAGGTGGTAGGTGGCGTTGAAGGGAAGTATCAGCCATGCATTTTAGGATTTGTCTCGTTGTCTATATTTGTACCTTTACTAGAATATATAATAATTTTGAACTTTAATATTCCTTACTAAATAAACAAAGAATTGATATTAGGTTTTTTTTGTTTTATAATTTTCAAAAAGTTGATTTAAAAAAAAATAGTATTATTTAAGTGTAAATTTTTAAAATTTTATTAAAATTATGTGTTATTAGTTTGATAGTTTGAAAATTTTGTTTAAATTTATAAAAAGTAATAGATTGTTGGTTTAAATTTTTTGAAAATTCAACTAAATTGACGTGTTATTCAACTAAAATATATTTTATATTTATACTCACGTTTAATATTATTGGTTGATTGAATTTTTTTTGTTCATATAAAATTCTTTTAATACAACTTTTTAAAATTTTAATTAGTAAAGTGATATTTTAGAACAGTTTAAATTTGTGAAAAATTGAGAACTCTATAAAAATATTTTAAACTCTTCAGTATTTACGAAGATTTATTAAATTTTTTTTTATTACAGAGTTATGATGATTATAAATTTTATAGAGTTTAAAATATTTTAGAGAGTTTTAAAGTTTTTTATTACATAGAATTTTTTTTAAAATATCAATTATGTAAATAAGATTTTATAAAAAGTATTTAAAATTATTAATATGAGCAAAATCAGATTAAAATTAAATAGCCTAGTAATACTGAACTTGAGTATAACAATAAAGCTTCTTAAATTTTATTTTATGAAATAACATATAATTTTGTTGAGTCTTTAAAATTTTTTTAACCAAAAACTATTTTAAATGATTGTAAACAAATATTTAAAACTATCAAAACTAATAATAAATAATTTAATAAAGTTTTGAGAATTCATAATTCAAATAACATTTAAATATTTAAAATTTTTAACTCTTTAAAATCATATAACCAATAAACCTCCTTTAGAATCGATATAATTCTATCTTATTATTAATATTACTAGGATCGAACCCGCATTACGCGCGGGTCTTTGTCCTTACTACAATATACGATAAAACTCATTTAGTATCTTCTAAATATTCACAAATCAGTATTTTTTCAAAATTTTTATTAGTGAGTAAATATATTTTAGATTTAGTTTTCAAATAGAAAATTGACTTGATTGATTCAGTTAGTTAATTATAAAATAATATCTAAACCAAAAATAATTTTTTAAGTACGGTCGAATTTACTCAAATTTTTTTATTGGATATTAAGATTTATACATGCAGATTTCGGATCGGATTTGAATGTTACCTAAAATCCGACCGAATATCCAAAAATTAGTAATCTAATTTGAGTAATTTTAGTTTTTGGTATCAGATAATTGGATAAAATTTGTGTTTATGATAGATGTTAGGATAATCGAGATTTCGGATTGAAAAAAGTTGGATAATTAGGTTGAAAAAATCGGATTTATAAATCTTATGAAGTTTGTACATGCATGTTTTGGATCGGATTTGGATTTTATCTAAAAATTGATCCGATATCCAAAAATTAGTAATCTAACTTGAGTAATTTTAGTTTTTAGTTTTTAATAATCAGATAAAATTCAGATTTCGATTAATTATTAGGATAATCAGTTTTAGGATAGTTGTTAGGATCATCTGTTTTTTTTTATTTAAAAAATGGGTAATTAGATTGGAAAAACTAGATTTTTAGATGTAAATAATGTTTTTGGATGCAAATTTATTTTTATGTACATTTTTGTGTTTTTGGATATAAAAACTTAGCAAATTATCGGTACCTATTTATTTGGGTTTTTATCGAATTAGCAATTTTAAATCTAAATTGTACCGAATCCAACCTAAAAATAAAATTAAAAATTGGACAATAAACCGATTTTACTATGTTTTAATAAGTCGATTTGTTTCGTGGTTTTTACAATACACTCAAACTCTCTTTGTAGTGATAACTCAATTTTATTAATATGAAAAAGCACACAAATATTACAATACATCATAATTACTTATAGTTACAGACTCGAAACAACTGATTAGATATATCCTTGGACACACATTTTCATTATAACATTTTCTATCACATCTCTTAGATGATACTAATACAACTTTAAGTTATAACATTTATATCATGTTTTATATAATACTTAACATATAATATATTACTAATGATAAGTCTTGATCATATTTCAACAAGATACTCATCTATATTTACTAAATCACAAGTAATCTTTATAGATAACTGACATTTTTTCTTTGTGACACATAAGTAAAACATTAAGTGTCATCCTTACAATTTTTTTAATTTTAATTTCACATTACACGATTTAATATTTTTAATAATTTAATTCATAAAAATTATTTCACCTATCCACAATTTTCTCCATCCTTTTCAACAATATACAACTAATTATTTAATTTATTTTAAAAAAATAACTGCAATCCCTAAATACTCTTTCATGTCTTTTTTTTTTTATTTTTTTCTATATTATTGTAAATTAACACTTAAAAACTAAAATTTTTAATAATTTTTATAAATTAATTTTTTCAAAACTATATTTAATATATAATGTAAAATAACATTTTATTTACCCTTGCATAGCAAGAGCATAATTCTAGTAGTATTATAAGTAGAGACGTCAAAATGAGTTGATCATGACCGTTTTGATCCGTCTAATTTTGACCATCATAATTATAGACAAATTTTGACCATGACCATTAACAGTCGTAACCATTAACACCCATACTCATTAACGCCTACAAAAATGGTCATGCCCATGTGGCTATTTTGTTTTGTGCTCTATATCATTATATTAGACTTGGATAAAAAACGAATCGAATATTCTGAACTGAACCAAACTAGAGAAAAACAAAACCGAATCAAACTGAATTTTTTTCTTAAATAGATCAGTATAATTTTTACTAAATTTTTTAGTAAAAACAGAACCGAAACAAAAAAACAAAATTTATTTTTATTTTTATGTTTTTTCTATTTATTGATTTTTATATATTTATTTTATTTACTTTTTATTCTAAACCAAATCTAACTAGACAAACTGAAATAACCTAAATAAACCATAAAATGAATAAAGCATCCCTAAGAATTCGGATCGGGTTATTCGGATTTCTGAATACCGATCCGAAGAAACTNAATTTTCTCCATCCTTTTCAACAATATACAACTAATTATTTAATTTATTTTAAAAAAATAACTGCAATCCCTAAATACTCTTTCATGTCTTTTTTTTTTTATTTTTTTCTATATTATTGTAAATTAACACTTAAAAACTAAAATTTTTAATAATTTTTATAAATTAATTTTTTCAAAACTATATTTAATATATAATGTAAAATAACATTTTATTTACCCTTGCATAGCAAGAGCATAATTCTAGTAGTATTATAAGTAGAGACGTCAAAATGAGTTGATCATGACCGTTTTGATCCGTCTAATTTTGACCATCATAATTATAGACAAATTTTGACCATGACCATTAACAGTCGTAACCATTAACACCCATACTCATTAACGCCTACAAAAATGGTCATGCCCATGTGGCTATTTTGTTTTGTGCTCTATATCATTATATTAGACTTGGATAAAAAACGAATCGAATATTCTGAACTGAACCAAACTAGAGAAAAACAAAACCGAATCAAACTGAATTTTTTTCTTAAATAGATCAGTATAATTTTTACTAAATTTTTTAGTAAAAACAGAACCGAAACAAAAAAACAAAATTTATTTTTATTTTTATGTTTTTTCTATTTATTGATTTTTATATATTTATTTTATTTACTTTTTATTCTAAACCAAATCTAACTAGACAAACTGAAATAACCTAAATAAACCATAAAATGAATAAAGCATCCCTAAGAATTCGGATCGGGTTATTCGGATTTCTGAATACCGATCCGAAGAAACTCGATCCGAATTCTAACCAGTTCTAACATTCGGTTCATTCAGTGAGTTTTTTTTTTCTAAGATTTGGTATTCAATTTAACCGGATTCGGTATTCGATTTAATTAGACTCTAAACAAACACTGACTAGTTTAATTATATTGGAGACTTTAGGTTTATATTTCAAAAACATTTATTTTTTGTTTTAATAGGTTTGAAATTTAAACTTTTTATGAAGGTATTTTCTAAAATGATTTGTTTTTTTTGTAAAATTTGATCCGATTAACCGTTTAATTTATTTATGAATCAAATCCAAATAAACCGATATCCAAACCAATTAATCAAAACAAATTCCGGTTTATTGATAGATTTAAATTTTTTTGGATAGTTATAGAGTATTAGATTATTAAAGTTAAGTTAAATTTAATTTTTTTTTGATAGTTTTAGACTATCTATTTTTGAGTTTTCATTGATAATATGCTGAAACAAAGTGCTGAAACAAATGCTACCACTACAGATCATGATTGATCCTATTATTTGGAAACTGGAAATAGCAAACTATTAGAATAAATAAATGAGACTAAGTCTTTAAGATATGTTGACTCAATCTCTAAACACACAGAGGTTTGTTTTTAACTCTGAAGGGCCTCCTCTGCACGTGATCCTCCAAGTCAACACCTGCTGATTGAGACTGCGCCTCTGCTTCTTCATCACGACCAATGACAGCTCTATCAGCTACTCATGACCAATAGTGACATAATCAATTTAATCATCGTTCACATGGTTTATAATCTATCTTAATCTGCATTATAAATGAGTTTATCTAAAACCGTACATTTTAAAATGGTCATGATCTGATCACTGGTCACCCGACCATTTTGGAATCTCTTTTATAAAGACTTCATTTTTAATTAATTCATTTGCATTATTTAGCTTACTGAATTAATTTTAGCGATATAGTATTTGAATTGTTTATTTAGTTATAAGAGTTAATTCATTTTCCTTTTGTCTCAGACATTGACTTCCTCTCTTCTTCTGAGGTATGTATCAAATTTTTATTTATTTCGGTTTTGTTTGAGTTTAGCTTTAGTAGGGATGTTAAAATGGGCTTAAATATTCAGGGTCAGCCCTAACCCTGAAGATTAATGTCGGTCCTAAACCTTAATAATATTTTGCTTATATTTAAGGATTTATCTAGGGTTGGACCCTTTTAATTTAGGGTTTAAAAGGGTTAGCCCTGATTTTGCTTTCTTTCACTTTTATTTATTTTTCCATTAAATTTTAAATTTATTATTCTGTTAAAAACCGTAAAATAATGGAATAACATTTTTCTGTTTAAAACTAAAAAATCACGGAATAATATTTTTCTATCAAAAATGATAAATCATAGAATAATATTTTTCTACCAAAAACTGTAAAATCACGAAATAATATTTTTCCGTCATAAACCATAAAATCACGGATTAATATTTTTCCTTCAGAAACCGTAAAATTACGGAATAACATTTTTCCGTCAAAAACTACAAAATCACGGAAAACATTTTTCGTCAAATACTGTAAATCACGGAATAATATTTTTCCGTCAAAAACCGTAAATCACGGAAAACAGCTTTCCGTCAAAAACCATAAAATTACAAAATAACATTTTTTGGTCAAAAACCGTAACGGAACAATATTTTCTGACAAAAGTCGTAAATCGCAGAATAATATATTTTGTCAGAAACCATAAAATTACGGAATTACATTTTTCCGTCAAAAACTACAAAATCACGGAAAATATTTTCTGTCAAAAACGTAAAATCACGGAAAATATTTTCCTTCAAAAACCGTAAAATCACGGAAAATATTTTCCGTCAAAAACCGTAAAATTACGGAATAACATTTTTTGGTCAAAAACCGTAAAATTACGGAATAACATTTTTTCGTCAAAAGTCGTAAATCACGGAATAACATTTTTTTGTAAAAAACAGTAAAATTACGGAATAACATTTTTCCGTAAAAAACTACAAAATCACGGAAATCATTTTTCGTCAAAAACTGTAAAATGACAGAATAATATTTTTCCGTCAAAATCCGTAAATCATGGAAAAATAGTTTTCCATCAAAAACCGTAAAATAATGGAATAACATTTTTAGGTCAAAAACCGTAAAATTATGGAATAACATTTTTCTGTCAAAAACTACAAAATCACGGAAAACATTTTTTGTCAAAAACTGTAAAATCTGGGATGAATATTTTTCCGTCAAAAACCGTAAATCATGGAAAAATAGTTTTCCGTCAAAAACCGTAAAATCATGGAATAACATTTTTTGGTCAAAAACCGTAAAATTATAGAATAACATTTTTCCGTCAAAAACTACAAAATCACGAAAATCATTTCCCGTCAAAAACTGCAAAATCATGGATAACATTTTTTTGTGAAAATCTGTATATCGTAGATTAATATTTTACTGTTAAAAACTATAAAAATCATATTATTTTTTTCTGTCAAAATTCTCAAAATCATAGAATACTTATTAATTTATATAAGGTTTGAATAGTGTTTTTATAAGGTTCAGGGTTTAAAATAATTTTTAGGGTTCATATAGGGTTAGAGTTCTAATAGGGTTGGGTTTAACAGGACTAACACTGGACTAGACTTGAAAAACCCTATTTAACATCCCTAAGCTTTAGTGACTGTTACAATTTAGTAATAGCTTGTCTAGTAATCAACTATTGAAGTTTAATTTGTTTAGGATATGGCATGGCAAAATAGTTAAGTATCACATGTTGCCATAGTTCATGTAGCAACTGATTATTTTTCTTCTTACAATAAACTCAAATAGTGAACTTGAATACCTAATATCATTATTTTTAAGGTACATTTAGAGTTTGAAAATATTCTCATAGTGAAACTTAAACTACATTGGTCATGAAATCAGTTTTTCGAAGCACAATAAGGTATTGGAATCCAGGTTTAGCTTTGGCTATTTTAGTAAGCATTTCTTGTGTCTTCTCCTTCACAAGCTCAAATGTTTTCTCCATCACATCTTGACTAAAGTGTGAAGCTACATATCCCCCAACTGTGACCTTAAATGATAGCGTCAAATACTCGGTTTCTATCAGATACTCTCCATTCTCATGGCTAACTTTGTCAAACACTTCTATTGTGAAACACTCATTGTCTTTGATGATTTGTTTTAAAACATCAACATGTGCAAGATAGACTGGTAATTTGAAAGTGTCAAGCTTATGTTCATTTATTATACCCTTTTCAAAAGAAAAAAAAACGAACATAGAATATGTTAGTTTTGATTAGTACTAATATTATGATTAAGAGATGATTAGTGTTTTTGGATTTTACCTTCTGAGCTATTTCATTAAGTGAAGATCCAATTATATCAACCATCATTCCATTAACAGTTTCAGACATTTTAACTCCATTTGGTAGACATCCATCAAGAAGCAATAACAATCCACCCGACACGAGTTCTTGAGCTCTTGCCTTCAAGAAAATCTCCATGTCAATCTTGTATTGATCAAGATACAATTTAGCAACTTCTTTTGAGAATCCGGTACAATGTATATCCTTATTCCACACAAGAGAATCGCGATTTGTAAACTCTTTAGGGATCTTGGATATAAAATGAATTGAGAAAGAAGAAATTCCCACATGAAGAGTGTTTCTAGGTAGGACACGACCAAAGAAAGAATCTTGTTTGTGGAAGTGTTTTGAAAAGAGTGTTGAAATCATTGTTTAAAGAATCATTGAAGAAATTCTTCATTATTTAAAATTTTAATTATAGATTATATTATAAATAATTTTACAAAACTGGTTTTGATAACATTTAGATTCTAAAATAAAAAAATTTAGATAATCCAAAACTTAAACCGAACCAAATCTAAACTGGAATATGCTACCCTGCTCGAGAGGGTATTGTTGGAGACAAGTGACAACTAATTTATATTATGTGGACCTCTCGCAATTCGTGCGAAAAGATGAAAAAATAGTACATGAAAGAGTGTCGGTGGTGAGAGGATTTGATTTATAATATTCACTTTACGTACATACCAATAAACAATTCATTTGCATAAAAATATATTTTAAATTATATATTTTGGTTATCTTATACGATATATTATTTAATATATATTATTTATATATATATTAAAGAGATGTATGTATTTTATTATTTTTATATATTGTTAATTTACTGTGTCATTACATTATATTATAATGATATTTATATATTTTGATACTTTATAATTAATAATAAATTTATGAATCTTGTTCATGCGATCTATATAATCTAAAGTTGTAGACCGGATTAATAGATAGAAAAATACATTAGAAAATTTAAAATGTGGATAAGATTTGTTTCAAATATTCTGAATTCGAATAATTTAAATATGTAGCGTATTATCCATTTGAAATAGTTGAATATTCAGTTCATATTTAATTTAGATTGAAATCATATTAGATATACCGTATACAAAATATTTAAAATATAAGTTTTGATTAAATAAAATTTGATATAATTTTCAAAAATATAATTAAAATTTTAATAATAATAATAAATAGACACAACATTAATAGTAGTTAGAATAATTATGATAAATTATTCCACACGTTTTATTCTATCTATATATATTTTTTATTAAAATAAACAGTACTTATATTTTTTTAATAGTTTTCAATAATAATATTTTATCTATTCAATAATTATAAAGATTAGATATATCTTAAAAGAGTGTATTTATTAATATAAAATTTTAAGTTTATTTTAAATTTTAAAAAAATATTAAAAGAAATATTATGCTATATTTCATATATTTTAAGAGATTTAAAATTTAAAATTAAAGGACTAACTTTTCTATTTATTATGAAATTTATTTTAAAAATAATCAAATATTAAAATTATTAGTAGAATTTATTTAATATAAAAAATATAACATATATTCTATATTAATATATATTTTACTATATTAATATTTTCGTTTAAAAATTAATGATAATTATATTAATTTAATGTCTATAAAATTTAAATATCTAAATAGAATATATATTTTAATAAGAATTATTTTAAAAAAAATTTATTTTAATATTTAGTTTAATTTTTTTTAATATTTTAAATAAATAATTAAATTTATTTTTATTAGAATATTTAAATAATATTATCTATTAAATTCTAATAAAAAAATAATATAACATAGGTTGGATAATAATATATTCTCTAGACAACTTTTCTAATTAGATGCAATATTTGTTAATATTGCTTAAATAATAAGTAATAGATATATATTTTTTAGTACTAGTTAAAGTGACACATTATTTTTATTTTGTGAATGTGATAAATAATGTCTATATAAAAAAATTACTAATAATAATGTGAACATCTAACATATATTCTAGAGATTGTATCATTTCATTTAAGTATTGTAACATCTACCCTCATTTGGTAGTTTAATATAATGCATTGGTTAACTGTTTTCAATATTTTTTCATGAATAAATATTTCGAGAAAATGAAGAGAATATTCAGATTTCCAATAAACTAATGTATTTCTAATTTTCTCCTACCTTCAGAACATGAAATATCAAATGATTTGTCACTTTTATAACATAAAAGTCTAAATTCGTGGCTATTTGAGTTTTCGATACTGTTTTATGAGATGTTGAATTTTTTGTTCAACTACTGAAGTAGTGCAATGAGATATTAAGCACGTTTAATATGTGTCACAATATTAACCAGGTCGTCTCTTCGTTAGGGTTATACAATCTAACTCAGCTTCTCATATTTTGAATCTTTATTTCCAAAAAAACTTAGAAGTCTACTATGGGCATGAAGCCAGTCACTAGTGCCTATTATGTAGTTCTTTTGCCACTTAAATTTTAATACATGCATGCAAATTTTTCAAAGAAAAAAGGAAGTTTTCTCAAAAAGAAAACATATGTCTTTTTATTTTTTTTACAAAATCAACCCTGATCCGAGTTAATGTTGTGCAAATCAATCATACAAATTTCAAAGTCATCCGTAGTATAGTCCACATGTATATCGTCGACTTGACACTATTTCATTCCGTAAAAAAAAGTAAAACGACATCGTTTTGATATGAGAGTTAATTTATAAAAAGAAAAAGTGTGATGATTTTTTTGTACAAAACCCAAAAAATAATTAAATTTAAAAAATTGTTTGTTTATTTTAAACTCTTTTAAATATTATATATAACCAGAATATATATATCAATCAAATATTTTTTGTCGCTTCTTTGTTTCAATAATTTTTTAGTATTAATATGTTAAAATAATAAAGTTTGCGTAGTAATATGTTAAAATAATAACCTTTTGTAATATTGACTGACACTAGTAAAATAGTCGCCTAGAGCCACAAGAATTTGTGTGGCTATAGACATACTTTTGTGGTTTAAGGTGCGGAAGTCACGGAAACGCCACGAAAATTTTTCGTGGCTATAGCGTTGTGGCTAAATTTGTTTCGTAGCTTTTCGTGGCTGAAATAGTAAAGCTAGCCACGTTTTTGCCACGGTTATTTCATAGAAAAATAACCGCAAAATAATAAGTGGCAGAGTCAGTCACTGAATTTCTACGTACTATTTAGTCACTATTTAGCCACGAATTAGCCATAAATATTGTTGTGGCCATTAACTACGAAATAGCCTCGTTATTTTCGTGGCTTTTTTCCACGAATTAGCCACATGGTTTTCGTGGCTACTAGCAACGGAATAACCATGAAATATTTGTGCCTTTTTACCGCGAATTAGCCACGGTTTTTCCGTGGCTTTTCTAATTTGTAGCCATGATATATTTCGTGAGTATGTTAGTTTTGAAAAAAAAACAGGAAACCAAATAGGTTCATGTATTCGATAAACCAAAACCTATACAACAATCAAGAATCAACATTTACTAAAACAAGTGGACAAATATGAAGCTATTCATTCCAAAAGCTGTACAACAAAAATCCACATTTATATACCAAAATTTACATCAACAAGTGTTTGATACTAAGTACTATCTAAGTAGCTCATCTAATCTTACAAAACAATGATTAAACTAATAATCCAAAAGAACTAAGAATCAATAATCCAAAATAACTTTGATTCTAGCTAAGTTAATAGCTGAGTCTACAAACCAAACACATCATCCATACAATTCTAATAACCAAAAAGAACACAAGTTGCTAGCTAAATCTTAGATACCAAAAAAACTTAAGTGCCAAACCAAGTTTCTATACTAGCTAAGTGTAAGTTCTTGCACAAACACAAAGAACTTCTATTTACGTAAACCAAATGCTACACACCACTTATATTGGGTGATTTTGAAGTTGAAGGTGCTGCTGGTTCTTCAGTTCTTGCAGTTTGATTAGTGGTTGCAGGAACTGGTGCTGGAGCAAGTGAAACTGATGGTGGAGCAGGTGGAACTGATGCTGGAGCAGCTGGACCAGAGGCCGGAGCAGGTGGAACAAAGGGCTGAAAAGGAAAAAAACAAGAACAAGTATCATAATTCACTCTAACAAATAAATCAATTCACTTTAACAAATAAAAAAATTCATGAGCAGTTTCAAAATTTAAACTCTAAAAAAAGTTAAACAACATAAATAACCAAATTATGTACATCAAACACACAAAAACAGAAACTTTTCACAAAGAAAAAAGAGCTAGAAACAAACCTGTTCAATGTTGACCCCCAGAGACGTGAGAATTGCATTCATTGCAACTCTTGTTGCCGCGAGTTCTTCTTTCATTGTGTTAATGCCACACTTAAAGTCTTCTTTCAGCCCTTCAACATTGTTTCTGATTGACTTGCAGTTTGACTCTAAAGCATCCAATCTCATATCTACATCAAGGTTGTGTTTTAGAGTACCGGTGGTCTTCTCAGCCGGATTGATATCTTTGTACTGAACACTCCCAATTCCATAGATATTTCCTTTTTTGCCTTTACCATGCTATAAGAAAAACATAGAGAAAGAAACATATTAGCTAATGAAAAGTATTAAAAACAGATCAAGAGGAGAAAATAAGAGAGTTGGTAACCTTAATGTACTCTTTGTTAAGCAAAATGCGACTGGGAGAATCATCCTGAGATGCTAACTGTGTTGCTACTTTCTCCACATCAACCACAAGGGATTCAGCACGCGGGTCAACGAATGATCCATCTGGTCGGGTGTGTGTTTTCCGCACAAGTTCAGTGTATGGTGGGGGTTCATTGTTACCAGCCTCAATCATCTGAAAAATAAAGACAAAACATAAGCAACTGCTTTACCAATTGGTTACTAAGTTTACAAAGTAACAAGAAAATAAAAAGATAGGAGAGAATACATTATTTACCATTTGATACTCTATACTTAAAAATGCTCGAGGACCTGCACAATGCTTGTGTTCTCCTAAGCCATCAGGATTAGATTTACGGGAGTTAGCAGCTGCCTTGCTTTTCTTTTTTGCAGGTTCTGTAGCCCAATACTCCAGCAGCAAATTCCAATCATCCTCTCCAATGAACTTTGGTTTTTGATTGTTCCTCTTTTTCTTGCTTATGCGCTCAGCAATAGAAGTCATTGTCTCCTTTTTCCAATGGTAGTAGACAGTCTCATCATACTTCTTGTCCCAATAGTATTGTTGCTGCAATAAAGAAAGAAAAGTTAGTATTTGAAAGTTAAAAAGCATAATTATGTCAAACTGGAAAGAAATAAATGCTTACGATGAATGTTTTCCACCATGTATCTCTCTTCTCTTCGGGAACATGTTTCCAGCTCCTCCATGGTCCCATGAAATTGTTTTTCCAAGTTGTGCGGATGAACTCACACACACTGGGATCAATACCAAACCTGATACAGAGAAAGAACATTGAGTTATAATGTATCTTATTTATATAAAAATTATACCATGTGACTAACCATAAAGCTCCATGGAGTTTCTTTGGGTGGAGGTGTGGCTGAGATTCTCTACACGGAGCACTCATTAATGCATCCAGAGATATATGGATGTAGTTTTTTCCAGCCGAAGACCCATCATTGATAGAACCAACAGCTCCTGGTGGCATTGCACTCACAGAACCTTCAGTTCCTGGGTTTGATGAACTCACAGAACCTACAGCTCCTGGTGGCATTGCAGTCATAGAACCAGTTGTCAATCGGGATTGAAATACTCCAGGAAAAAAACAAGATTGAGATTCGATACATGTTATGGATAGAGGACAACAACTAACAAGTTAAACAAAGAGAACCAGAAACAATAGCATCCAATAACAATTTAGCTACTATGCTTTCATCACAGAAACAGAAACAGAAACAATAACATCAGTAGCACTTAGCCAAAATTTCAGAAACTAGTAGGCTTAGTGAGAATGATAAAATAGTTTCTGTGTGTAAAAAGAACTGAGACAATAACAGTTAGTGAAGAAGAAATGTTCACTGCAGATGAAGTTACAGATGAACCAGTACCTAGTGCAGTAGAGGTTAGAAAAGCTGAGTTAGATGAATCAGAAACTCTCATGCGACTTAAAAAGAAAAATCTGGAGCTTATGAATAGGAATGAGATGAATGAAATGAGAGCTAAGGGATTGTGTAAGTTTTGTGGTGAAAAATACACTCAAGGCCATTATTTTAAGCATAAAAAATTTTCAGCTGTACATGAAAGAAGAAGGATCTGAAGGTAGAGTTGAGGTGGTGAAGCATGTGGGTGTCTAATGATTTGGCTACCACAGGGTTGAGTCCTTGTAATGTTGAAGACTTTGTGACAAGGGAGATAGGGGTGGGCAAAATATTCGTAAGATTCGTTTCGATTCGATATTTGCTTCAATTTGATTCGAAAAATCCAAATATTCGGATATTTACGAAGCGAATCAAATATTAAAAATTAGTATTCGTTAAAAACGAATCAAATATCAAATACTAAAAATTTAGATGTGAATATTCGATTCGATTCGATATATCTACATATATGTATATATTTATATAGATAATTAGATATATTATTTTTTATTAATTATATATATATGAGAATTGTACAATTTTATCCATCAAATTAATTATGTAAATACTAAAATTTAATAAAGTAAGAATAAATTATGTAATTTGTAGGAATAAATTATGTAATTTTTAAATAAATATAATTATTTTAGATAATTTTTATTTTTAATTTAATTTTATTTTTATTTTAAAATTGAAACGAAGCGAATCGATTATTCGTAAATAGTAACAAACAATGTAAAGCTGAGCGTTCTAGGCCTATACATGTGAAGGAAGTAGTAGAAAATGAAAGGGAACAAATGCAATTAGGGACAAATGACGGTCAAGTGAAGAGACATGGGAAAGAGATAATGCCTCAGATTTCTTTGAATGTTATTTCAGGTGATGTTGGTTTTAGAACAATACGAGTCAAAGGAATGTATGGAAAGAAGTTGCATTGTCATGAGAAGAAGCTTGCGGGATAAAAACAAGTAATAGTAGCTGATGGGAGACTTTTACCAATGACAATGAGTAAAGAGAAGCTGAAGATGAAAAAGTAGTGAAATCTGGTCACAATAAGGAGTTTCAGAGCGTGTCTAAATCTAGATCAGATGTTGGTGAAGCCAGAACAATTGTTTATAGGTTCAATCATATTAGTTAAATATAAGCTACATGGAGTGACAAAATCAAGAGGGGAAGTGAATTTGCCAAAGAAAGGGTTAGCTTTGATGATCACTGTAACATCCGTGCACGAGTTGGGACGTCGGGTAATCTCGAGAACCGTTTGGGGATCTCCGGGAGCTGCTCGGGATGTGAATTGGTGGGCCAGTGACTGGTTTGGAAAGGTTACCCGGTCGGGTACTATGGTCCAACCGAACAGATGGAAATGGTCACGGACCAGTTGGGTGGAAATGTTACCCGACCGGGTGAAGTTATTTTGGGCTGTGGCTTTTAGGCCCAAATGTGGCCGACTTTGGGGAATATGACTGTCTCGTTTAAGACAGTAGAAGAGAGCTGAAGTCACTTGGTTTGGCCAGGAGAGAAGAGGAAGAGAGGTGACCAAAAGAGAAGTGGAATTTTGGTGAAAATCAAGTGGGTTTAGGTAATTCTTTGGCTCTTTTCTCTCCTTGGGAGATTAGTGGAAGTTAATACCTCTTAGATTTTGGATTGATGTATAAACTAGGATAAGGAAATTGGGAAGAAGAAATCAAGATAAATCACCTCAAGGACAAGAAGAGCTTTTGAGGTAAAACTCATTAAATCCATAACCTGTTATTTGATTTAGGTGATTAGGTGAGTTGGGAAGGCTGTGGAGTTGATTTCACCATGTTTCAACTCTGATCGGGCATGGATCGATCGGGTGATCCATGTGGCCTGACCGGGTGAAACATGGTGAGGCGGTGCTCTTGTCGTGTCCCGTGGGATCGGTTGGGTAAACTTCATGATCGACCGGGTGAAATGACCCAGACGGTAAAGTTTATCCGTAGCGACCGACCAACAGGGTGAGGCTTGGTTGTGGCCAGGTGAAGCCAAGCGCATCCCGAATCAATCGGGTGATCACAGACGATCGGCCAGGTGAAGGCTGTTCACGATCGATCGGGTGGGACAGCTCACGGTCGGGCGGTATGGC
>KE159385.1:135912-151738 GCA_000411055.1 Leavenworthia alabamica
AACACGTAATAAAATAAATACGTGTCAATCATATAATGCAGCAGTTTTTTTATAAATTACTTGTCATTTAGTATAATTAGATAAAGATTTTTTAAAATCTAACAAAATTAGTTGTCACCAGAAAACCATAAATAAACCATCTCAAACCCCAAATTAGAATCCTAAGACCATAACAATACGGTACAAAGCCAATTCAAGAAGAAATCAGGCTTAACCGAGATTGTATAACCCCTTAACCAAACAACCAAACCAGACTAATCAGTTTTCTAATTTTATCGGACCGAACATAACGGAACAGCACGAATCAACACAGCTACACCTCCCCGATCTTTGTTGTTCCAAACAGAGAAGTCTCGATCGTTTGTTTATGAGTTAAAACAAATTGATTAACTCAACTGACTATTAAAATTTAAAAGATAAAATAATGTTAAATGCAGATAAGTAAACAAGAAAGATAAAAAATGTGAGTAAAGCAGGAAGATTCTTACTTTTAAGATCCTTCATTTTTACATGCAAAAACGCCCTCATAGTTTAAGAAAGAAAGTTCATTTTCTGGTTGCATACTAATCGGTTGCATAACTGAATTTTGTATTATAATACTCAGTGCCAGTAATATTATTAGGGAGATGTATTTAATTTTATATGTTATTTGAAAGATGAATTTTTAAATAGTTTTTAAAATTTAATATTATTAGATTAGTGATTTTAAAAAATTATTAAAATTTACTGTTATTGAAAATAATATTAAAATTTGATTTTAAAATTTTAGGTGAGGTTTCAAGATATTTTCTAGTTAAATATATAAAGATCAAACTCTCGTGGTTTTATGTGAGATTTTAAAAAATTTAACAGCAAAATTTTAAATTCACCAAAATTTAACTAAATCATCTTAAATTTTAATAATTAAAAATCAAATCACTGGAATGTTTAATCCATTACATTAGAAAATATGCAATGGATAAAGTAGCATATTATTTATTACAGTCTCTTTAAAAAATATTTTAGTATAAAAATTATTAAATGATTAAAATTTCAAACTTTTAAAAGAGTTAAACTAATATATTGTTGACAAATATAAAATATTGGTATGAGAACTTATTCCCACACTGTTTTTTACTTTTTTCAGTCATATTACAGAATTAAGACTCCCAGTAATCATCTTTCTTACCTTCCAAGTGACACATTTACCAACTTTATAGAATCAGTAAATCAAATTATAATTTACTTATTTTGAGAAAAATCATTTTTAGTACAGTATAACCTCTTTATATTAATACTCGATAAATTAATAAACACGATAAATTAATAAAAATTTTCGGTCCCGACTCGGGTCAATGTAAAAAATAACAAAATTCGATAAGATAATAAGATAATAATTTTTTTGAAAGCCCCATATAAAAATATAGTCCCAATAATATCATAAATTTAATAATTATAAATCTTAGACATATATAATTATATGCATATATAATTAAGTTAATTTAGTAAAATATGATTTAAGTGTTGTTTGTCTTTTCTTGAAATTTGAATTTCTTTGGAGGTCATCTCTAATTTTGTTTTGTATCAAACACTTCTAGTGTTATTTTCTTGATTTGTATCTAAAAATTGTAAAGAGTTATAGACATTATAACTTCTTTATCAGCATTAAAAATATAAGCCACAATTTTTTTTAAACTCTGAAATTCTGAGCATTAATTATTTTCAGCCGAATAGTTGAGTATGCTATTAATATATATTTTATTCCGATAACTAAGATTATTGATCACAACTTCAAATTCATATATATTGTTTTTATAAACTGAATCCTCTTCTAAATTCTTAAAGACACAATCATTTGATCAAGCTTTGAAGTGTCGAAAATGTTTTACCATTATCACTTGATAAATATTAATTGTCCAAGTAGAAACTGTAAAATTGATAGCATTCACGAAATTCATATATGAATTTTAAAGAAAATTTTTGGTTTACATTTAAATAATTTTTAAAAATATTATAAATCGAAAGATATTTTTATAAATTAATAAATATTAATTTATACTATAAATTAATAAATATTAATTTATAAATAAATTAATATCACGATAAATTAATAAAATATCAAAGTCCCAACATTATTAATTTATAAAGGTTTTACTGTATTATGGATAAATATATATGAATAGTATGTCATTTAAGCAATAAAATTTTAAAGGAACTATAGAGAAGTGTATTATTAGAAGAAAAAAACCACAATTTCATGAAGAGCCAAGAAAGTTTTGAGAATATTTTTATTTATTTGGTTGATTGTTGGTAAGGAGAAGAATTTTATTCTTGCTATTATATTATTATTGTTACAGATTTATTATGAATGCGAGAATAATTTTTATTTACAATGATTTTAAGACATATATATTTTGCGACAAATGGTTCTCTAAGTACAACATCTGCGTTATGGAGAAACTTTATCTCCAACGATCCGATTTTCGACGAACGATTCAGCATGTATGATATTTTTTGTGATGGATAAATTTTTTCCGGAAAACGAAATCACGACAGATAATTATATCTGTACACATCAAAATGTCTAAAAATTTTTTTGCATTCTCTAATATGTAATAATTTTGGTTGCTCATGTAAAAGTCTTTAAATCTTTAACATTAGACCAAAATATTTCAACAAACAAAAAAAATTAAAGATGGATTATTTTATAACCTCTAAATTCTGGAAAAAAAAAACTTGAGTTGATTGTTCGTTCGATCTAACAAAGCTCAGTCCATACGATCACAGTTTACATAACAATTATTCTTTTGACCATCATTTACAAAATACCCTGCTACAATGAGTCAATAATCACTCAACCCCGGTTAACTTGATACTACCCGGTTTATCACGATCTAAAGTTCATCAGCACTAAACCCGAATCTATCCGAACCTGACGAAAGTCACGTTGGTTGCGCTTATGACTCGTATCTTTTACCTCTGGCTTGTGTCTATTTTGACTCTCTCAGTCCTTAAAAAATGACGAAACACTTTAACACATACTCACAGTTACTTTTGTCTCTTTGTCTCCTTTGTTCCCTCTCTTTTATTGTTTTTTTTTAGTTTCTGCTCAAAATCATACATAACTTAAAGAGTTAAAGAGAGAAAAAAAACCTTTTGCTTATTGGGATCTAGTATTAAACTGATTATATCAAAATACTTTCCCTGATTTCACTCTAAAGAAATCTTTCTTTTCTTACCTACTAAAATAATTACAATTTCCATTAGAAAAAATAATAAGAAGATACATAAAAATAATAAAAAAATTTGTTTCTTTTTTTCAAAAAATAAATAAATAATAACAGAGAAGCTTCGACAAAACCAAACACTTGTTTGTTTTCAATTCTCATGAAAAAAAGAAGAAAGTATTTATATTATAATTAAGTCATCTAATGTCTTTGGTTGATATTTTTAGCTGTAAAGGTCCACAGACCCATTACCTTCTTGACGTCTCTCTCCTCTTCTGTGACTTTTGATTTTAATGATGAATACAAAAATTATTTCTTTTTCTTCTTAGAATTTGTTTACTTTTTTTTTTTTAATTTTCTCTTCAATTTTATTATATTCATCTGTGGAGAAACTTCTGGGTTTGGTGAGAGTACATATTCATTTTCTTTGTGAGATGGGAAATTCTCAATTTTGATCATAATTCTGAGCTAAATTGTGGGTCTTTTTCTCTCAAGGACATGTCACCTGTTGCCAAAATCTTTGAGTTTCACAGACAAGGAAACGATTGGTAAAAGCTCTCTGTATTTGCATGTATCTGAGTGTGTGCCTTTATACAATTTTAGTTCATGGGTTTTGTTCAATTGTCCAATTTTATGATGTATGTAGCTCTTAGTCCTTAAAAAATTTACCTTTTAGATATCGTCACTTGCCAAATCATTTCAAAGATGCTCAGAGATGGATTTAGTGTAAGCAAATTTGTTCTTCTATAGTCTTAAAAAGAGAGGGATTTTATATTTTGCAGGTTTTGCAAAACAGAGCTGTCTAGTGATATCATTGTTGTTGTTGATGATGTGAAGTTCCATCTTCATAAGGTACTTTTTGATGCTTTGCTCTCTTCCTCAGTTTGGTTATCATCTTTTTAAGTATATGTTTGATAGTTGAGTCATATAATTTGAGTTTAATTTCTGAGTCTTACCATGGAGATTATCATCATGGGAACAAGGCTGGATTTAGTATGATGCTCATGGCATTTATTCGTATAGGCTTGAATAAGTCTTAGTTTCGGTTTACGTCTACTAATGAACTTGTTGAAACTTTTGGATCCTGTTCAGCTATACATAGACTGAGCCACTAGTTACAAATGTTATGTATTCATGTATTTTGCAGTTTCCATTGGTTTCTAAATGTGGGAAGCTAGCAAGAATGTATGAAGACTGTAAAAACAGCGATAAGACATCTCTCTGGACACAAGTGCTTGAAGAGTTCCCTGGTGGTGCAGACACTTTCATGATAGTTGTTAGATTCTGTTACGGTGCTCGAGTAGATTTCACGGCCAAAAACTTAGTTTCCATACATTGTGCAGCTGAGTACCTAGAAATGACAAATGAGTATGAGGAAGATAACTTGATTCCCCAAGTTGAAACATTTTTGCATAAACATGTACTTCTCAATTGGAAAGACTGTATCTTGGCCTTACAAAGCTGCACTCCGGTGTTGAAGAGTGCGGAAAAGCTTCAGATGATACCTAAACTGATGAATGCTGTGTCCACAATGGTTTGTACTGACCCAAGTTTGTTTGGATGGCCTATGATGATGTATGGTAAGTTGCAGAGTCCGGGTGGAAGCATTTTATGGAATGGAATAAACACCGGGGCACGAATGAGAAGCTCGGGTTCAGATTGGTGGTATGAAGATATTTCTTATCTAAGTGTAGATTTGTTTAAAAGGCTCATTAAGACGATGGAAACAAAAGGTATACGTGCTGAAAGTTTAGCTGGTGCTATGATGTATTATGCGAGAAAGTACTTGCCGGGTTTGGGACGGTGGCAGAGCGGAACAAGTGGTAGCAGCAAAAGCAGAAGAAGAGTTGTGAGTTTTAGTTTAGCACCGGCAGCTTCTTCTTCTTCCTCCTCCTCTATGTCTCATGTTGATCAGATTGCTTTGCTTGAAACCATTCTAAATCTTCTACCTGAAAAGAGAGGAAGATCATTCTGTAGATTCTTGTTAGGTCTCCTTCGTGTTGCGTTCATTTTAGGAGTTGACGGGAAATGCGTAAAGAAGTTGGAGAAAAGAATAGGGATGCAGTTAGAGCTTGCAACACTTGAGAATCTTCTGATTCTGAACTATTCGGATTCAGAGATGCTGTACAATGTAGATTGTGTAGAAAGAATAATTCACCATTTTGTATCATCATTGTCATCTTCACAGTTAACCGAGTTCTCTCCTCCTTCATTGGATCCAGAGATGTCTCCTTCCTCTTCAGCTCCTTTGAGAAAAGTGGCGAAGCTTGTCGATAGCTACATGGCGGAGGTTGCTTCGGATGTGAATATGAAACCGGATAAGATGCGGGCTCTTGCAGTAGCTCTTCCAGAATCTTCAAGACCCTTGTACGATGGTCTATACCGCGCATTTGATATCTATTTCAAGGTTGGATCATATACTCAAATCTCTCTTTCTTTACATGTTTTTTCTCCAAAAGATATAAAAATCTGCACATTACAGGAACATCCATGGCTATCAGATAGAGATAAAGAACAACTCTGCAACATCATGGACTACCAAAGACTCTCCATTGACGCTTGCGCTCATGCTTCTCATAACGATAGGTTACCTCTCAGAGTTGTTCTTCAAGTCCTCTTCTTCGAACAAATGCATCTTAGAACCGCTCTTGCAGGCAGTCTCAATGTTACACACACAGAAACAGCTCAAGCATTGAACCATCCTAGCAGAACAGGACAGGAGATAGTTCAAAGAGATGGATGGGTGACCGTTGTGCGCCAAAACCAGGTTTTAAAAGTTGATATGCAGAAAATAAGGTCACAGGTTTTAAAACTAGAAGAGGAGTTTCAAAGTATCAAGCAGGAGATGAAGAAAAGAGTGAGTAAGTCCTCTAGCTCTTTGAGCTCGCCTCGTCTTGTAAAGATTGGTTGCAAGTTTCTTCTTCCGCGAGCCTCTGATGCCAAGAATGATGTAGTTCAAAGCTCGACTAGCACTCCCATTTCTGTTGTTGCTAATCAGGAACTGCCTCGTTCCTCTCGCCATTCCAAACACCGCAAAAGCTTCTCCTTTTTCGGATAATCTCGTTTTCCTTTCCTGAGAACTCCCCTCCAGGAAATATCATTATTTTCCAGGGAAAACCAGCAGAAAAATTCGCCTTTTCAACATGAAAGGTGCCCAAGAACAGCTAAGCATTATGGGTTCTTCCCTCAAGACTCCTACCATTAGATTTTGGAAAACACAGAAGCCTTTGTGATTTTTGTGGTTTTGGGTATATGATGGATATACAAATTCAAGGTAAATAAATAGAGAGTTAGATCTATATAGAACAAGAAAGATATAATTCTTTTGTGATATGATTATGTTTGAATTTGTGTAAATATGTTCTTGTTTATTGCAGCTGTATGTCTCGTAATTATATTATATCTTCGTTACCTCCACATATAGGGGTGGAGTGCATGCACCATCACTAGCCCTGGCCAGGCGTGTCAGTTTCGGGTAAAATCCATTCGGGTTCGGATTTCTCGAGTGGAGGGTTAGACACTCCAATGGAATAATTTATAAAATTCGGATCGGTTGTGGGTATAATCCTTTCGGGTTCAGATCGGTTCGGGTACACCTCTATAAAACCTGGTAAAAAACCGAAAATNAACTTATTTGATTGAACTAAAATAATACATAAAAATATTACATAATTAATATGAGTTTATATATAAAAATATTAAAATTAATCGATTAACAACTCATATCGACCAAGCTAAACCATAAAATTCAATTAAGACAAGTCTTGTAATAGATCACTGGTAAGAAGTTGTTGATTGTGTAAGTATTTGATGATCTAATCTTTATGTAATTGTACGTGTGATAATAATAAAATAAAAAAACGTATAGAAATTTTAGAGCTTTCATCGAATTTATTTTCAATTAAAGTCGTCGTTTTTGGTGGTCTTCTATCTTTCTTAATAATCTTTTTTAATAACGAAAAAAAAAAAAAAAGTCTTCTCGTCTATTTCCTCATTTACCTTCGGTAGATCATCATCATTCACTTTTTTTTTTGAAATTCTTCGATCGGAGAAGCTAAAACTCTCCGTTTCAGATTAGGGTTCCGATCTAATTTTAACAAGGGGATCTGATCTATACTCGTGCGACGACGTTGGATCTGAGAAAACGTTTCCACCATGAGCGGAATGAGAGGTCTCTCCGTTTTCATCAGCGACATACGAAATTGTCAGAATAAAGAAGCTGAACGACTCCGTGTTGATAAGGAGCTCGGAAACATTCGTACTTGTTTCAAAAATGATAAGGTTTTGGGTTTTCTTCTTCTTATATCTATACATCTCTGCTTCTGCTTAGGTTAAGTAATTTCCACTGACCAAATGTTCGTTTTTGTTAACTTCAACTTAGATTGGAGTTTTAGCATTTCGTTAATTGCTGTGTTTGTGAAATTAGAGAAGTAGGATGTGTAATTTTAGCTGATCTGTTGGCAATGATTCTAGTATGTGAGATGGACTGTTTAAGAACCATGATTCATTTGAATGTGTATATAGCTGGATTTTCTTGTCTTCTCTTGCAAGGAAGAATTGCATATCTGGAATTAATACTTTGAGATAGCTGTAAATTTCTAAGAAGAGATATTAGTTTGGGAATAGCCTAAGAGGAACTTTTAGATTACCTTGTTGATCCTTAGTTTTCATATGCATTAGAAAGCGGCATACTATTCATGGACTACTGACATTTTAGTGTAGTGGGTTAGATGTCAGGGATCAGCCATTTTTCGATGCTTTGCAACGTCTACGATTGGCTTGACAATCTTTTATTTTGTTCCGTTTGTTAAGTAAAATTAGATATGGAGTGTATAGTAATATATGGATGTATCACCCTGAGTGTACTTGTTGTCTCTTTCATGATTCAGTGTTTGAAATGAATCGCTCGGGCATTCTGTGATTAAAACATTTCAGCTGTTTTATGTATGACAGGCATTGTCACCATATAAGAAGAAGAAATATGTGTGGAAAATGCTTTATATACATATGCTTGGTTACGATGTGGATTTTGGTCATATGGAGGCGGTTTCTCTCATATCTGCGCCAAAGTATCCTGAAAAGCAGGTATTCCAAGCTCCTTTCATTTGCAAATTTAACTATTCCTTTTTAGCTAGGGAAGGGAAATATGCAGGGTTACTTGTTTAATGTTTCACTACAAATATTTTATCAAACTGGAATTTAGCAAAATTTCAGTTGTATATTGTAAAGAGCTATATATTTAAGAACTATAGTTATGATATTATTTCACGTCACTAGCAGTTCTATTATGTAAATAACAATATCATGTGGTTACAAACAGTTGTCAGTTCTCTCTGCAAATGTAGTGTGTTTGTATCTCCCAAAAATTTTGTTTGCAGTTTGACATTTTCATACTTTTCAGCTGACTTCAAGTTCCCATCTATGAATACAGGTTGGTTACATTGTGACGTCGTGCTTGCTCAATGAAAATCACGATTTTTTGAGGTTGGCAATAAATGCAGTCCGAAACGATATTATTGGACGCAATGAGACTTTCCAGTGCATGGCATTGACTCTGGTAAGCGCTTTTATCAAGCTTTGATGTCTTACAGTCTTTCAGCTTATGAGAGTATTTTTGTATTTCAACATGGTGAATGCGTAAATTTTGTGTGTGATGCTTGTGTGGGTATTGCTTGATTTAATGATCCTTTCTTCAGTATCTTTTTTTTACCGTCCTATGTTCAATTTCCTCTGTAGGTTGGAAATATTGGTGGACGAGAATTTGCAGAATCATTGGCACCTGATGTTCAAAAGTTACTAGTAAGTGACTCGATAATGTTGCATATCTTCTATATGAGTACTTTACAAATGATCTTATGGTCTTCTTTGCTTCAGATTTCTAGCAGTTGCAGGCCTCTTGTAAGGAAAAAGGCTGCACTTTGCCTGCTGCGCTTGTTCAGGAAAAACCCTGATGTCGTCACCTCTGATAGCTGGTGTGTATTAAACACTCTGGGGTTTCTGTTTGTTTCAGTTTATGTGTGTTTTGTTTCTTCTATATTCTCGTTTTTGTATACTTACAGGGCAGATCGTATGTCACAACTTTTGGATGAACGTGATCTTGGTGTCTTGACATCTTCGATGAGTCTTCTTGTATCTTTGGTATCCAATGACCACGAGGGATATTCGAGTTGTCTACCCAAATGTGTCAAAACGTTAGAACGTCTTGCTAGGAATCAGGATGTTCCTCAGGAGTACACATACTATGGTATTCCATCACCTTGGCTCCAGGTTTGTCCAAAGTCCAAACTCGCTTTACTGATTCCTTTTTAGAATAGTTTGTCGCCATGCATGCCCCTGCATTCTTAAAATTGTAAGTGAAATATCATTTGAAAAGAGGCTTGTATCACTTTGATGTATCGGCATGGCTCTTTTAAGGGTTATCTTGGATGCTTATATGTCTTTTGGTTAACATAGGTGAAAACGATGAGGGCTCTGCAGTATTTTCCAACCATCGAAGATCCCAGTATCAGAAGATCCCTCTTTGAGGTTAAATTTCTTCCAAGAAACTTTTGGATATTTGTTTTCTGATTCGGCCTAATAATATTTGTTATGGAAATTTCAGGTCTTACAACGGATATTGATGGGCACAGATGTTGTAAAAAATGTGAATAAGAACAATGCATCTCATGCTGTGCTCTTTGAAGCTTTATCTTTGGTAAGATTGTGAGAAAGACGGAAAAGTTTATGCCATGAAATTTAGTTTTGTGGTTTTCCGTTTCCTCATTTTCTTTGCATGTCTCAACTCATTCTCTTGCGAAAACATCGAAACTCATAAACAGAATGCTGACTTGTGCGTGGACATTTTCCTTGTGATATTTTTTTCTAAGAAAAGGGCTAGTTTTTTTAAATCACTGGTGGATTATTTGCTTGCTGGTCTATCTGTCTTTTTACCTTCTTATTGCTTGCTATTATTATAAACTCTGCTTAAAAGGTCTAGTGCTATTTCTAAGTGGTTTATCATGAATAGACGATTTGGGTGTGTTCTCAACTCTTTGCCTTGGCGAGAATTATTATAACCTGTCAATTTGTGTATTCACTATAGGTCATGCATCTCAATGCTGAGAAGGAAATGATGTCACAGTGTGTTGCTCTCCTTGGCAAATTTATTTCTGTACGTGAGCCCAACATCAGATATCTAGGCTTGGTGAGTTTTCATTTAATGGTTTCCTGTTTGTAAAGCCTAGCTGGAACTTTATATACTGTTGTGGTGGAGATTTGCATGTTGGTTATCTATGAGTTGGCTACAATGATGCATCTCTTGCAAACATTGCAGGAAAATATGACACGAATGCTGATGATCACAGATGCCCAAGATATCATAAAGAAGCATCAGCCTCAGATAATCACCTCTTTGAAGGACCCTGATATCAGGTTTGTTTATAACTTACTATATTCAATATCAGCGTATATTGTTTGTAAACCAAACTACCTAATTTCCAACTAGTGTAGCTAATTCAAGAACGAAAAGGGTTTTAGTTGATAGGAGTCGATTTTCCATAGTCGTTTCTTCTGCTATGGAAGTAGTCGATAATATCCGAGGAATAGTTAATTTGATTTGTGTTGTAAATATGCACGTTTAAAGTAAAGGTGAATCTGTTTTGCTATAATCTTCATGAGTTATTGATATAGTTGTTTATGTTAGCAATTCTTATTGGGCTATAAAGAACTATTAGCCAGTGGCTCAATTGTCTTTCTATGGTATTTATCATAATTGTGACTGACATTGAATGAATACAAAAGTTGATCGGATTAAAATTTACCTTCGCTAATGGCAGTGTCTTTAAAATTTAAAGTTCTTAGTTAAAATTATGTAGACATAAGTACTTGTGTATAACTGTATATAGAAAGAGAGGGATATCCAACTTCCATGTTCCTGCCTGTCAGAGAGAAAACGTGGTGGATAGTCATTTGATTCAATATTTTTTTCATATTTATTTAGTTTTATATCGTATACGTTGGTTTCTGTGTTCTTATTATCAAGTTTGCTGAATAGTTGAGTTTTCCTGCAGTATTCGTAGGCGAGCTCTTGATCTGCTTTATGGAATGTGTGATGTTTCAAATGCAAAGGGTATAGTTGAAGAGCTGTTACAGGTAACTCTTGTAAAGATCAATATTTTCTTTATCAATAGGTTACTTCTCCATGTGATATTTAATAGAAGATTTATTTCTGATGGTATTCAATTTGTTCGATATGAAATTTTTTTTATTTCAGTATCTTAGCACAGCTGAGTTTGCCATGCGTGAGGAGTTATCACTTAAAGCTGCTATTCTTGCTGAAAAGTTTGCTCCTGATCTATCCTGGTAAGAATAACTTTGGTTTAAGTATAATGTGTACATCTTTTTTTAAATGCACTTTGCACAGAATAACAATTTCATGTATTAACCAATTGTTATGAATTAGATAATTTCCGACTCATCATGGCTCCTTTGATATCCATCAGGTACGTAGATGTGATCCTTCAGTTGATTGATAAGGCGGGAGATTTTGTTAGTGATGACATTTGGTTCCGTGTGGTACAATTCGTAACAAATAATGAAGACCTGCAGGTAATAAGTTTGTTAGAAGAAATATATTGCATCCTGTTTGTGACATTATGTAGTTGCTTTAGAGTTTCTTCGATGTGTCAGCCATATGCAGCATCAAAAGTAAGAGAATATATGGACAACATTGCAATACATGAGACAATGGTGAAGGTTTGTATGCCCTTACTTCTTAGAATCAGTTCTATATATTGTATAACATAATGCTGGTAAATTTGATTCTTTTGATAAAGAAAATGATTGTGATTCCTAATGCCAGCTATATTGTAAAGTGCAGTGACTATATTTTTGAACTTTGATACGACTCTATACCTTTTAAACTTATGTGAATTACAGAGTTATACTGCACTACGTGTATCAGGTCAGTGCTTATATTTTGGGGGAGTATGGTCACCTTCTTGCTAGACTACCTGGATGTAGTCCAAGAGAGCTCTTTGGCATTTTACATGAGAAGCTTCCCACAGTATCGTAAGAAAACAAAATCGATGCATGATGTCTTTTCTTCTCTGTATGTAGCTTTTTATTTGCTGTACCTTAGACACCCTTGTCTTTTCTCAGGACTCCCACCATCCCTCTTCTTCTTTCAACATATGCAAAGCTTCTTATGCATGCTCAACCTCCAGATATAGAATTGCAAAAGCAGATATGGGCTGTATTTAAAAAGTGAAGAATCACTAACCTTGTTCTTCATTCTAGTAGATTTGCTTGTCAGTTGTCATGTTATGCTCAAATAGGTTTTCTGTTGGCAGATATGAGAGTAGCATTGATGTGGAGATACAACAGCGAGCAGTTGAGTATTTTGAATTGAGTAAAAAAGGGGCTGCCATGATGGATGTATTGGCTGAGATGCCAAAATTCCCAGAGCGCCAGGTTTGTTCACTTATTTCATGAATTTGTAAACAGTTTATCTGGTAATTTCTTTTAATGATGGAAGATGTGATGTTGGAAATTTGTGTCTTTCCATAGTCTTCGTTGATTAAAAAAGTCGAAGAGGTTGAAGATACTGCAGACCAGAGTGCGATCAAGCTCAGAGTGCAACAGCAACCTTCAAATGCTTTGGTTTTGGCTGATCCACAATCTGTTAGTGGGACACCCCCACCTTTGAAGGTTCCAAGCATGAGTGGAATCAAAGTGGGTACTTCTTCCATATTTTCATGCTCTTTATATTGATACACACATACTTTTTCCAGTTATCTTCTAACGTTCCTATTATCTTTGTGTATCTAGCTGGACCACGAGTCAGCATCCCAGCCAAATGGAAATTTGAGTAAAGCACAGCCACAAACTCCATCAGGGGATCTCCTTGGGGATCTGGTTGATCCTCTGGCAATAGAGGCTCCACCGGGAGAAATCTTGAGTCAGCAACGTGGTATCACAGTGGAGGAAGGAGTTCCAGGTGAAGTTGATCACACAGCCATTGTACCTGTTGGTGAACAAACAAACACGGTGGAGGTAGTTTTTTTCTCTCTTTCCATTACTTTATTTCGCATGGTAGGCTAAACATGGATGAAATGCTATATCTAAACAACTTTAGCTAATCTTTTTTTATAGTCTAACTTAAGTTCTTTATCAGCCCTTTCTATGGGTTCACCTATTGTAAACAGAATACGTTTTACGTTATATTAGATTAGTATCATAACTATGATGTTAGTATCCGACATTGTGAAATGTTGGTATATAACGACTTATCTTATCTAACATTGTATCCATTTGTGTTGATATCAACAAAGTACATCTAATCTTTTGCAGTCAATCATAGCTATACTCATTATTGTTTTCTTATTTGTTTTTTTGTTCTTAAACAGCCGATTGGAAATACCGCTGAAAGATTTCATGCTTTATGTTTGAAAGATAGTGGTGTCTTATACGAGGATCCTTATATTCAGGTTCAATTCTACTTTCTATCTATATTTTCACACATAGCCACTAACCATACTCATAATGATACTGTCTCAGATTGGTGTGAAAGCTGAATGGCGAGGACACCATGGAAGACTTACCCTCTTCCTGGGAAACAAAAATATTTCTCCTCTTACAGCTGTTCAAGCTATAATACTACCCCCTGCTCATTTAAAACTGGAATTGTCTCTTGTACCTGACACCATACCTCCTCGAGCACAGGTACTTTTTTTATGGATGTAGGTTAGTTTGATCTTAACTTTATATCTAATTTCTTAAATTACAATTTCTCATGGTCATAGGTACAAAGTCCACTCGAAGTGATGAACATTCGTCCTAGCAGAGAAGTTGCCGTTTTGGATTTCTCCTACAAGTTTGGTACAAGCATGGTATGGTAGTTACTGCAACATCCATATAATAGCTCTCGTTTACACGTTGTGTTTCTTGTACGACTCTATTTAACTATTTGTCTCTCTTTTAGGTCAGTGCCAAATTACGCCTCCCGGCAGTCTTGAATAAGTTCCTTCAACCTCTACAATTAACATCTGAAGAGTTCTTCCCGCAATGGAGATCACTTACAGGACCACCATTGAAACTTCAAGAAGTTGTATGTATTCACATTAGCTTCTCTAAGTCTACAATTTGTTCTTATCGATTACCTCATCTGCAATTTCCTGCAGGTTAGAGGTGTAAGACCTCTTGCTCTTCCGGAAATGGAAAATCTATTCAATAGTTTCCGAGTGACAATATGCCCCGGTCTCGTAAGTATTCTATATAAACTCACTTCTCTTCCTTGCATACATATGCTTATATTGATATATTATTATGTGGTTCTGTTTTAGGATCCCAACCCTAATAATCTAGTGGCAAGCACAACCTTCTATTCTGAAAATACAAGAGCCATGCTCTGTTTGGTGAGACTTACGAACATGTTTTTTCTCCATTTGAGGCATTAGCTACTATCACATAGACTTATGTTTGAAAAAACTTCTACATTTTCAGGCAAGGATTGAAACAGATCCAGCAGACAGGACCCAACTGCGGTTAACAGTAGCCTCAGGAGATCCTACCCTTACATTTGAGTATGATATCATCATCTCTGCCACTAGCAAAAATCCTTTAACTTTCATTGCCATTTACTGACTTACCTTGTCTTACAGGCTGAAAGAATTCATAAAAGAACAACTAATCGTCATTCCAATGGGCTCTCGAGCCTTGGTCACAGTACCAGCAGAACCTTTAGCTCAACCACCTAGTCCAGTGGTGGATGCTAATGATCCTGGAGCTATGTTAGCAGGGTTACTTTGATTCAAAAGGGCAAGACCACACTTTCAATTGTACAATGTGAAATCCTATCTGATATGGAGTATCAGAGGATGTGTGAGAGGGGAAGTAATCATTGATCTGATTTATATGCCTTTGCCCCTGAATAGGTGAGAGCTTTATCTTAAATTCTTAACATTTTGTTTTTGTATTGTGAGGTCTTTTGAGTGTGTATCAGTTTTATTTTTCTTCTTCCTTATCTTTGATCAGTGATCTCTCCACTTATCTTGTTAGTTTCTGCTTCTCAGATACCAAATTATATAATTTACATGTAGAGCTTGTGGGGTTACAATTATATGATTAAGTTTATACACTTTGCTTTATAAGTCTATTTGGTAAACATGTTATTAACAGATTCAATCATTATCAATCGTATCATTGAAAAATACACTTAGTTACTTAACCAAAGATGCATCATAATATAGGAGATTCAAAAAGTCTATTTAGCTTTCTATTCTATGAAGCTAAATTACAGTCAGCTTTTTTGTTTTTAAATTATTACATGTAAAGGAAGAATTTTTACACTGCACCATCATGATTTATTTTATTTTACCTTTTAAGAGGTTGTTTGTTACGATCCTAGTTCCTTGTACTCTCACTATAAACAGCAAGGTAATAATCTGTGGAGATAGAACACTAGATACTGTAATGAAACCTCTCAAACACTGTTCTATTGAATAAAATAGATTGTTTTGATGATCCAAAGAACAGATTACAGAACTGATTCAAACAAAAGGAAGAAATAAAAGCAAGAAAAGATAAATCAATGAGTTTGATCTCTCAAACTCATTGCCAATCTAACCCCAAGAGGTTAGCCA
>KE159385.1:172294-183199 GCA_000411055.1 Leavenworthia alabamica
AATTAGCAACATTACGGTACTGAGATTGAAATGAAAATTCATAAACGTTAAGAAAAGAAAACGGTAAAGGCAAGATATTTGAAACTTGGTTTTATAGTAACCATAAATCATATGATACTTTCATATAAATACTTACTTTGATTAAGAAAAATTGAGTTTTTTAACTGATGAACCTGACTGTGTAGGTGTCTCCTCTGCTTATTAACAAGAGAGAAACTATTGGTTAAATAGTGAGGTCTAGTCAAAGACAATGACCATTCAAATTGAAAAATTTCTTCACGTGAATCTAGGAGACGTGGTGCCATGATTTTCTGAGATAGTGGATTCACTTCTTTTTTATTTCTCCCTTTTGGCATAACCGTTCAACCAACAATGATTGACAGCTCCAACACTGAGATTAACAAGACCAAAAGCCCAATTCATATTCACAAGCATTATTTTACCAAGCCCAATACACTTGAGTAAAATTAACCCAACAGTTAAATAGATTGACAAATACTAATGTGTATAACATAATAATATGCTTCGTTTTTTGCAGAATACATAATTGTATGTTAGATTTGCTTCAATTACAGTCACAATAATTATAACTTTTAAGGCGTTGGAGCAAAAGGACATGACAAAACCAAGAAAACCCAACTTCAAATATGATGAATATATCAGATAGATTGTAGTCTTGGATATGCTTTCTATGGTATCATGAATCTTGGATGATGCGTTGAACGGCTTCTCCTTAACACAGGTGTAGATATATTACTATTACCTTCTTTGATTTTGGCTGTATCATTTGAAGGCTTACGCAAGTCCACGAGTGAAGTGTCCTCATGAGCATAGATCGTCCTGCACAGTATATGAAATCTAAAGTTACTAAGTGTTTGATTATAAGTAATGAAAGTTCTGGTGGAGTTTATAGTAACCTTAGCTTGTGGTTTAGGGAGTTTTTGGATAAGTTTCTTTGCGCATTCTCCGATTTCAAGTGTGGTTCGTTGTCTGTCTCTGAGGAATCACTCTTGAGTGTTGAATCTAATTTGTCAGCAGCGCAGAGGTCAGAGAACAAGCTAATGCCGACGTCAAAGTTTTGGAGTCTTGAGTGCATCACATTGGGATTTTTGTTCCCTTTAGAATCTGCCTCAGAATCCAAACTGATCCCAACATCGAGTTTCTGAAACCTCGCTGGCGATTGTTGCTTTGCCTTGGCTTTACTGCTCTCGGCTGTGGTCATTTTACCACCATCTTGACGTATGTTAAGTGCATGCCTCATGTGTTCCTCCTCATTCTCAGGAAAGAGCTTTCGAGCACTTGACTTCTGATGATTGCGAGATGTCTCTAAAGTGTTTTCATAGGGATCAGTACGAAGCCTGAGGTTGTTTTCTACTGATGGGTTTAATGGAACAGTTGAAAAGGTTTTGGCTATTTGTACTCTAGCTGGAAAAGGTGTTCTTGAAACTGGAATGTTTTGAGTAATGTCAGGCTTATTCCTAGTTTTGATGGTAGCTGCTCTATCTGTGGATATTGATCTCGTACTCGGACTCGGATTTAACCTCTCTTCTGCTAGATTCAGCATCTTTGGGATTGCTTCTCTGTTTCTCAACGCGGACTGAAACCCTGACCTCCTCTGCTTGCCAGATGAGCAACTTCTAGTACTATCGTTTGGCTGTGGACTTGCCTCAACCTTTGTTCCAATACCGTTACCATTTCTTGGGAGATGGAAAGGAGAAACAGCTCTTGCTTTCTGACATTCAGTTGTGTTCCGAATACTACCTATTCGCAATTGTTCCAGCTCTGCTTCCTTCTTCTCCAATGCCGATTTAAGACTTGATATCTACAAATGTAAAAAGAAAGATTGCTTACTATATAAACATCTTCTCTTTGTATAACCAGAAATGATATGGTTTTTATAAATACCTCATCTTTAAGATCTCGTATTTCACCGGTTTCCTTGTTTGATCGAGCTGCTCCAAGTTCAATAGACGCAACCCTTTGGGCAAACTTAAGGGTGCTAATAGTCTCTCCTATCGCGTTAACTTCCGGGTTTATATGCACAAACATTAATGTTTTGGCTTGCCCACCTGCATATATTGTGTCATAGATGAGTGATGAAGCTAAAAGAAAATAAAGCTTGCAGAACTTAGTCTTTGTACCTAAGGAGTCTTGTAAGACTTGTGTAAGCTTGCTATTTCTATAGGGAACGTGAGAACTCTTTTGTGCAAGTGCATAGATGACATCTCCTAACGCAGACAACGATTTGTTTATGTGTTGAGCTTCTTTGAGTCTCTCACCCACAGCTTCAGATTTTTCAACTCTTTCACTTCCAGCCAAATCCACTAGATGAAGGCAACCTCTTAAAATGGATCCCGAGGCCAACTCTTTTCCTTGGACATGAACGGTTAATACACTACAGTAGAATATACAGCAGTTTAATGACCATAAGAAAAGATTACTGCTTGAGATAAGCTGTGGAATTAAAAAGAATTACCTATGAGAACGGCTGCTCCTCTCATTCAAAGCAGTTGCGCCCACTGCACGATTCTTTTGGCCAATCCTCATCAAATCAAGAACATCTCGAGTACTAGAAACTGGAATAAGGCTTGCATCAGGTACATTAAGGCCGTTGAGTTGAGAATTATTGCGTATTTCTAACGTGAGAAGCTGGTCAAGGATATAACTATGCATAAAATTCAACAGACCTCAAGACTTGTTCACTATAAATTACTATATTAAAGGATATCTTCTGGAAGAACCATCACTAACTAGTAGATCTCTAACTTGTTCATTATATATTTCAATCATTTGGACTCCAATTTCATAAGTCACCACATGTGTTCTTGCATCTGAAAGCTGGAAGAGATCACGTAGAGCTCGGTAGTTCACTCCCCAAGTTGACTCAGTCATCAGATCTGGCCCACTCTGCAAGGAAAATAGAGAAACAAATGAATGTCAAAGGAAACAACAATGTCTCAGAGCTTATGTACAAGCAAATGGAAATGGTCATACCATCGTATACGTTTTTCCTGAACCAGTTTGCCCATACGCGAAGATGCAAACATTGAATCCATCGAGGACGGATCTTATAACTGGTTGAGTGTCAATGTATATTTGCTCTGGTAATCAAATAAACAAACTGTAAGCTAAAGCTGCACATAAACGAGTCTCAGAAATATCTGTAAGACTTGCCTTGTGAGACATTTTGTCCAAATACTTTGTTGAAGGCAAATATTTTCCGAGCATCTTTTTCCTGCTTGAAAGGATTGAAAATCATAATGTTACCATTTTCTCCAATATAATCAACAGTTGATTGCATATCTGTTTGTCCTTCAAAGAAAGGTCTGACTCTGCAGTAGACTCTAATGGTCCCTACAGCACAACAATAACATAAGTCAATAGAATACAATGTACCAAAACTCAAATGCAAGGATGTAATAAGTACCTTTAAGATCTTGGACCTCATTGTAAAGTAAACGATTTTCCTCAAGAACCTTGTGGTAAGAAGAAGATGTAACTTCCATAGCTTTAACATGATGGACTGCCATAGAGGGTGACAGATATTTACCATATAATCTTTAATTACTAAGAAGATAAACTTTGGATAAGAGAAGATTCATTACCTATCCTTTGAATCTCATCTCGCAATTCTGACTGCATTTGTGTAACTTGGCATCTTGCTTCCATGAAATTTGATTTTACTTCCTACATAAGTGCGCTACAAATGACTGAATGAGGAGGTTCCAAAGCAAGAAAAAAACTCAAACTTCTAGTATTGTAAGGGAACATTAAATTCTGACCTCCAGCTCTCTCTGTTGAAGATCAATAGCTTCTCCATGGCCAGGAGAAATCTCGCGGAAGCTTGGTTTATTAAACTCAATCTTTCCGCCACATTTACAAAACTTAGAAAACTTCTTTGACACCAAATCTTTTCTGCGCTGAAGATATCTGAAGACTGCTTCTAGAAACTCTGACCTTGATAGATCCCCGTTATCGCGTGTCAGTATCTTCCTTAGAAATGAACCCAGCTGCAAGAACATACCAAAATGTAATAATAAACCCCAGAGAAACGTCTCAACATTCGAAAACAATTCCATGAAGTATGCAGAATAAGTAGTACCTGAGTCCCCTGAGAAACTAGTATTGCAGAAAACTCCTTAATTACTCTGTTAAGCAGTGTATCGATCACCTTTAAAATTGACAAAAAAAATAGAGAAGGTGAAACACTCTCCTTAAGTTAAATGATTAATTCAAGTATTCAACAAAAGTTACATGTTTAGTCTTTCAAAACAAAATATAGATCAATATTAATCAAACTTAACTCAAACATGTTTAACTTACCATTTCATTTAAAGGCAGATCATTAATCTTATCACTCTCCTTAAGATAACCATGTAGAAGCTGAAGGGCGAAATGATCAAAAAGAAAAGCCATTGATATTGCAGTTTCAGATTCCTCAGTTGATATCTCATTAGAAAGATGAAGAAAATCCAAAAGCTGATCATACTGAGAAGACTCAGAGTCATCCAAAGAAACAGACTCATCAGTAGTGGTTTCACTACCAATCCCATATGAGCTGCTTTTTGGATTGAAAGAAACTATCCTCACAGTCCCTCCATACCTCCATACTCCTACTCCACCTGCTTGTTTCCACTCATAAAACCCTTTCAAACACAAAATGCAATCTACTACTTTGTTCGAAGAGCCTCCCTGCAAAATAAAAAAAAGCTATACATCTTAACAATGTTATGAAATGCATCATCACAAACACAAAACAGAGATTTATAGATTCTCTGGGAATTTCATCGAACATAACATATGCATACATAATTTGATAGTGAAATAAGAACCTTTTCAAGATCAGAAGCTCCAAATGTTAAAAGCTGCATATCTTCTACAGCTTTAAGAAAGTTTCTCATGTTCTCAAAGTATTGAATCGCCGATTGAGCAGCTCCTTCCGCATATTGAATCGCTAGCGTAACTCGATTCTCAACAACCTGTATCATCAACAATAACAAAAAATCAAGAAATTATTCAAAATTGCATTGGAGGAGTAGTATAAATATTTGAAACTGGACCTTGAGAACTGAACCGGGATTGACTTTGTTGAGAACGTTGCAGAGAATAAGGCCGTTGCGGAGGACGAGGCAGAACTCGTCTTCCGATGGTTTTTCCGGTAGTGTCTCCTCTGCGCCTTGATCCATCTGTCTCAGCCATGCCACTGCTTGGTACCTTCTCAAAGCTTTTGACAAAATTCACAATGCACAACACTTTCAACTATAATCCTCTGTTAACGGAGTAAGACTCAGATATTGATATAAAGCCCATTGGGCCTCAAAAATATTATTACGGTCCGTGAAATTAACACAATAGTGAACCAACCCAAACAAACTAAATCTAACGTGTCCGGATTGGTAAAAATTTTGAATAAATCCGAATCTAATCCAAACCAAACCAAACCAAACTGAAATAACAGATTTAACAAAATTCATGTTATTTATTTAAAACATAAAAATAGATTTAAATACACTACAGTCTATAAGATTGAGTAAAATAATTAGTTATTTTTATGATCTAAACATGAAACAATGATAATTATTTTATTTTCTTTACAGTAATTTTAGCTTTATACTCTTCAAGAAAAAGTTGGAGTAGAAAATAAAAGATTTGGGAGATTATAGAATATTTGAATTGTATGTCAACAAAAATATTCATACGTATGAAGAGTATACAATACAACATAACATAAAGTAATAATAAATAGTTGTGGTGGGTAACCCTCTCATGAAAAGCCATTTTGATAAAGCAAATTCTAAACAACTTTGTCTAATTCAAATCCAACGTAATTATTTTGAATCAAAAATCTAATTAAATATATGATTTTTTTTTCTTTTTTTATCTAATATATTAAAAAAAACAATGATCATGAATTATGATGATGAGACAAACCTGTTTCTTCAGCTTTACGTTGAGCAAGCTCATAATCTCCATTGCTTGTTGATGACACTAAACCCTTTATTCCTCTCATTATTTCTTCTTCTCGCATTTTTTTCTCTTTTATTTTTCTGTTGATTTAATTTTATTATTACTTACCTCTTCCAAAAGATTTTAAAATTGCTTTTATTTATTAAAGAAAAACATTAATCTAAAATCTGAAAATGAAATTTATAGAAGAATAATTCATATATATATCTCTTGGTTGACTATTAATATTTCACATAAAAAAAAATGATTATTAAGCATTTGTAATAGCAAGATCAACATTACATGGAGCTTAGAAACTAGATATTAAAAGTGGAAATGGAGAGAACTTTTACGAACCTTTAATAGAAGTATAGAACTTGAATGGAGCAACTCAATCGTCGGAAGATGTTGTTCATCGATCAGAGAACTTGGGATGATGAGTTCTTCGATGTCGTAACTTCTAAGATGAGAAAAGAGAGAGACAATAGATTTTGTAGAGAAAAATGAAGAGTTGATTGACTTTAACGGTTACAAAATATTGTGAATAAAGAGAAAATCAAGTGTTTGGTTTAGTGTCTTTTTGCTTATTTATTCTGTTTTTTTTTTCTTCTTATAAAGTCAAAGCTTAATCTTACTTTATTAAGTTTCCTGATAGACTTAAGACTATTATTACTATTTAACTATTAAGCTTTATAAACTATTGTGTTTTCTATAAAAATTATAACAATATCTACGATAGCGTGTTGAATAACAAATTCGTAGAATTGTTTTAATGAAGGTGTTGAATAGAATATGAATTTGATATGGTCATATCGATTCATAATTGTTGAATAGGTGAAATGAAGAAAGAATGAGAGTGATATGTTTGATAGTTTTATTGGTTGTTAATGACATAACCCTTTCTTTGGGTCATAACCCAACATGGGTTTTCAAAACTTTTTAAGCATTTTAACCCTTATTGTTTTAATTAAGCGGAAGCAACAACATGAAAACACAATTGTTTATCCTAAATCATCAACACAATAGTAACAGATTTATAACAGTTTACAAGATTACAAGATTTTGAATCAAATTCAACAACGGGTAATCATATCTATCCGATAACCTAGCAATTATAAAGTTCTATGTCTACATTTCAGGGTTTTTTACACTATGATAAGCACAAACGTCATATATGGACGGACAACCAACACTCTAATCACTATCACATGAGACACACATAAGATACTAGTGTGTCATCCGAGGCTAACCATGGTCCCTACTAATCACGGTTTCGCACTCACCTCAAACTTAAGACGTGCAACGAACGTGAGTCCGAAAGGCTAGCTTTTCTATCCTAGATAAGGCTCCAAGCTTCCTACAAAAAGGTCAAGAAAAAAGAGCTTAGAAGACTAAGGATTTAGGACCAAAGGCATCTCACCCTGTCGGGTGCCTCTCCTTACCCGACCAGTCCAAGACAGGACAAGGTCACCGGGCAACCTACCTGATCCCTCGGTAATCCGCATCGATCACCCAATCAACTTACCCGACCGATCCTCCATCCCACCCGACCGGTCATCATCCGAGGCTCCCACTTGGTCGATCATCACCAAGTGCCCAATCGATCGGCCATCCGCTGGGTGTCGCATGGTACTTCGCCTGGTCTGTCCAAGCATTTCATCCGACCACTTGGGCATTTGCAGGTTTCACCCAGTTGGGCCATACAACTCAACCAACCAGTCCAAATCTCAGAACCAAAGCCACTACCAGAAACCCATCCCATTCTTGCTGGCCAACCCATAAAACCGACATGCAACCTTTAAAAACTTAACTAGAGATGGAGACTTATCCAGAAACACATATCTTTTAGCTTGAGTCCACTTCTAAGCCAAGAATCTCTTTGATCTTTGAAATCTTAAATCTTTTCTCCAAAATTCTACAACATATCCATTTAATCTCATTTTTGGATCAAACAACGAATTAATCAAGACAACTAGAGATTAACTTATTTCTAACTCTCTCTTAAGTATAGACTCTTCACAAAACCTCACCAAACACCAAGAATCTCATGGAGAGGTCTAGAGGTTCCAAGGGGGTGATAAGAGAGGTTAGAGATGGTTCTAGAATGAGAAATGAGAGAAAAACACAAGCACCAAACCATTTATTCTTCCCTCCCAATGACCAGATGTTTGGGGCTAAAGCCCACACCACAATTGCAACCAGACCGGTCGAATATATCATTCTACCCGACATTCTATCTCTCGGCCATTTGGCCTGGCTGGTCGCTCTAGCCCACCCGACAGGGTGGTCACACAGTCCCTTTGCCCGGTCGGTCTTTCCTTGTCATCCGACCGGGTGACTTCTTTTCTAGCTGGTTCAACTATGTCTCTCAATTTCGAGCAACTCCGGAAATTAATCCGAGCACTTGGATCAACACTCCTTCACATCCATTCCCGAACAACTCCATTACACTCAATATGAAATTTCTGATTTCCGCTTACAGGACACGGATGTTACAGTTAATATTTTTGTATTTTCTTTTTCATTTCTATTATTTAAGTACAATTAACTTATAGCAAACTTACTAAATTATATTTTATTTTTATACTACAATTCATCATTTTAAAAATTTATAAATAGATAATTATTTTATTTAATTTAGACACAAAAAAATCAGTGATTTTTATAAGATTGATTATAATAATAATAATCTTCCAAACACTCAAAAATTTTCTAGTTATCTATTTAAATATTCAAATCTCAATAATTTTTAATTTTAAAACTAAATTTTCAATCAATTTCAAAATTTTATGTTTTAATAAAAATGTGAGATAAAGTGTTGAATTTTATTTGAAAAATTATTATAGAGTGTATACAAGTAAAATGAGCGTATACAAGTAAAATGAATGTTGAATAGTTAGATAGAAGAGATAAAAGATGATTTTGGACAAAAAAGTAGAGTGTTAAATGGATAAACCATTACACATAGTCTAACATTTTTAAAAATTGGGATTTAGTGATGTTGCCAAAAAGAAATCAGTCGATATTATGAGTAATTTATTTTTTGGTTATATAATTTTTTATAAGTTTAAAGTTTTTAATGAGTTTAGTTTAAAGAATTAAATTTTTTGTTTGGTTTTGATAATTTTAAATATTTGTTTATAATCATTTAAAATCATGAGTTGTTCGTTGAAGATTTTTACAAAATCAACCAAAATTAAGTCTTATTCAAATAAATTTAATTTAACAGAAATTAATGTTATGTTCAATTTTATAACTATTAGTTCACTGATTTTAAATTTTATTTTGTTCATATAAAAATTTATAAAATCTTACCTATATAAGTCATATTTTAAAAAATTTAGAAAGAATTTATTTAAAAAAATAAAAATTCTCTAAAATTTTGTTAATTTCAATAATATTTATATTTATAATCATGGTAACTCTATAATCATTTTTTTAGTAAGCTCAAAAGTACTTCTACTGATTTTCTATTGAGATGGTTGACATTTTCAATGACACGTGGCGGGCATCCATGATAAGTCAAGCTAATGAAAAATTCTAGTCGTAAGTGGGCCCTACCTGACACCTCCTTAAGCAGCATGGGATGCCCTAAAACAATGTTTTTTTCTCTCTTGTATATATAATTATTATTTTGCTTGCATCATCGCATTTCAATTGTTATATATCATATATGTGTGACTTTGATATAAACTATGTAAGTGTTTAGGTCTTATGTGAGACTATTTTAATTAATAAGAAAAATATAATTTTGTCTTTTGGAAAATAAAATTACTAGAGAAAAATCAAAGGGCGGCCAAGTCCCAACTTTTCAAAATACAATCACTTGGTAAATATTTGTGTACACAAATAAAAAACCAAATATTTTTAATTTAAATATAAAACATTAATTTATTATCAATTGAACACAATTAAGTTCAACCAATGATAAAAAAATGCATAATACAAATTAAATTTTTACCAAACATAAAGATTGCATTGAAAATGTAAAACATCATTTAAAATAATTTTTTGTTTTGCTAAACATCACTTATCAAATTTCTGGATACAATACATTTTTTATCCTTAAAAATATATATACAACTATTAGCATGGTCATTTGGTAACAATGATTTTTTAAAGTTGTTATTATCATATTTTTAAGTGCTAGTATATTTATTTCCACTGAAAATAGCAGAAGAAATTATATATGAATTGTGGACGTTGGATCCTATGGAATTCAAATGATTACGAGCGGCACAATGAAAGCATTCAAGATTGCTTTTTCTTTTTAATTTTTTTTTATTTTTGCCACATTTTTCTAACCCCAATTTAGCCAACCTACTAGTTAACACAAAATAATATAAATAGAAATCCTAAATCTTATTTTAAATGATATTAGTTCTTCTGTAGACATACATATATATACTTTATTAATTACTAATTTTTATATCTTATACGGTTAAACGTTGAAACACGGTACAAAATAAGAAATAAAAATATAGCCCTAGCTTGATGTAGAAGAAGGTTTGATGTAGAAGTCTCATGCATGTGTTCATGAGATATGACAAAAGTAATTAGGTGTGATGAGATTGTGAATTAGTTAAAGTCTCTTTTTTTCTTCATAAAACAATCAATTAAGGTTAAGACATTGAGATTAGAACAAAAAAAAAAAAGTAGTAGTAATGACCACAAGAATGTTTTGTTTCTTTGTTTGTTGGTGTCCAATTCTTTTCCATCATTTGCGCATGAACAACCTACTCTTCTTCTTCCTTTTTGTTTACCACTTTTACCTTAAATTGCGCGCGCATTTATGATAATGGACTAACTTGGGCTGGGCTATAAACGACACAACGAATCATGATGCATATACCTGCACAATTCGATGAACTCTGGATCATAGTGAAAACATCCTTCTCGGGAAGTCAAGCTTTGGCAATACAGATCCATACAACGACCGAACAGTGGCGGAGCCAGGAT